>BSBK01004514.1:595000-825000 GCA_027943335.1 Chamaecyparis obtusa
AGGAAATGGATGGATAAGGAGTAAGGGTTATGGAAGGTACATGTGGATAGAGGGGATGCATAGGATAGTCAAGATCAAAGATGGGAAAGGAAAATGATAATGAACTTAGATAGGACAATGGACAGTGGATAGTGAATGTGGAAGATATTTATAGTAGCATAGTTTGGATGAAGCATGCCCCCAGGTATGAAGAAAAACTAGAGGGAGGGATTAAACATGATGCATGTTTGCTAGGTTTTCATCATGGTACTTTTCTAAGGTGCTTGACTACCAAGTTTTCATCGTTGGACGATTTGTTTTTCTTTTTCTTTTTTTTTTTACTTTTTTTTTTTGAAAAACTTTTTTTTTGGAGGAATTCAAGACTGATGCTCTTTGGATAATGTTCCTCTGGAAAGATATGCTATGATTGGACAAGGCCATTGAAAGGTAAACTCAAAGATGTTGATAATGGTAATGGTAGGGGAAAGATATGGAGGATATGTTAGAAATAGGAAATACTGAGAGGGAGGGGTGAATCAGTATTTCACAAACTTTTTCTTTTGCCCACTTATGGATATAACAAATTAATTTAGTGCATACAAAGATTATCAAGCTGATTAAAAAACATAGCAGTAAATAGAAAGAACTCATAACACATGATATGTTCTCGAGGAAACCCTGGCCAAGGGAAAACCCCGGTGGGGATGGTACCCACAAAGATCACTAATCAAAAGTATCTTGTTAGGGATATTGGACCCTGTTAGGAGTCAATTTACAATATATAGTAGATCTGTCCTAGTTAAAGGACTTTAGGCCTTGTTAGAAGCCTGAACCCTGTTAGGAGTTAGATTACAAAACCTGATCACCAGCTGAGCTCACTGCCCAAACAGGTAATACAAAATGTTTCTGACTATAGTATGGTACTGCTTACAACTTCACATCAATAGCCTTTGCTGCTATCACAATATACAACTATCATAAGTTATCCTTTTCTTTCTTTTTACACATCACATACTATACACTTTTTCATTACATTTCAAGTATGCCTAATTATATATGAGTTATTAGAGCTAATAACTTTATATGGTCGGCTTCCAAAATCTTTATCCAAGATTAAACATCTATAATGTCATCCCTTCATAATTTTAAGTCATTATTTTGACAAGAAAAAATAATCCCTTAACTCTTTCCCTAATACTGTCTCCAAAACTGTTATGTCTGCAAAAACTATCTTCGGTAAACTTTGAATAACTTCATCCGTACTACTCCAAACTTTATGCACATTGAGATGGGGTATCCTCATACTCTTTAGAAGCTTTAGTTAACTGCACAAACAAAAATATTTCTCCAGTGGACGTCGCCAACTAAATCTTCATCGGGTGCTCTGTCAGGATCATTGTACCCATACTTAGACAATTTCTTCCTTCAACTTGCCATACTTGCATTTTAGATTCTGCACTCTCAATAGAGATCATATGTTGCCATAATGACAACATCTATGCATCCACATTAGCCAAATTGCCAACAATCTCCCCCTTTGTCATTGGTGGCAACATATGGGAAAATTGGCTAAGTGTGCAAACAAAACTTCAAAGTATTTACACAAAATTGTGGCCAAATGTTATACAACACATATACAATATTGTACTCCATATAATATCTCCCCCTATGAGTATCCTTCCTCAACATATTTTCAATTTTCTACTATCTCTCCCCCTTTGACAACAATGAGAAAGATAGGGTGTACAAATTTTTTTTAAAAAACTTGATACCTTGTTATCAGCTATTGCAAAGCCGGTAGGCTTGTAACACAGTCACCAAACTCTGACTTCCATGATTCAAAATCTTTCTCCCATATCTTCCTGATGGATTCAGCAACATTGAGTAGAGTACTCAATCCGTATGTTGTTGTCTGACAAGCTTGCAAGGAATTAAAGCTAAACTTCTGAAAAGATGTCTTTGCTAAAAGACACTGCTCAATTTGGTCTTCAACAATTGAGGTCTTGATTGAGATATGCTCTCTCAAGATGTTAATCCTGATCATCTTTCTGTTCTTCTCCTCTACTAACATTCTGATTTCATCATTTAACTTCCTTATGTTCTTCTCTACAGAACTTATCTTTACATTTGGGCTTGACAAGGTGTTTGATTCAACTGTAATTGCATCTATCTTCTCTCTGATCTTCTTATCTTCTTCAGCTGTTAGGATTTCTAATTTTGTGCATTTTATATACAGACTCTTTCCAATCTCAAAATGTTTCCTCAAATTCTTTATGCATACATCCAAATTACCAATATCATTTTGAATATTTACACTTAAATTTTGTTGCATTTCTGCTTCAAAGGCTTCTTGAACTTTTATTCTAGCAATATCCTTTAAGTTAGAAAATTCAGAGTCAAAAGAGTTTATTACTATTTTAGCTTTCTCAAGTGGATCTGATTCAAATACCTTAGTGTTGATCACACTCTCAAGTTTCTTTGTCAAAATTCTAACTTTTCCTTTAAGGTCCTTCACCTTCTTATTCTTTCCAATAATTTTATTAAGAGATGTGATGAACTCAATCTGATCATCATCTTCAACCTCTTTTCCAAGGTCTTCAAAAATTGAACCAATTTGTCTCTTCTTACTATCAGGTGCACTAGGGGTAGTGACCTCTGTCAAAATTTTTTTACCTTTAACTTTCTGCTCTGCTGGAACTGATTCTGATACTACTGGTG
The DNA here is from genome assembly GCA_027943335.1 of Chamaecyparis obtusa. NCBI lineage: Eukaryota > Viridiplantae > Streptophyta > Pinopsida > Cupressales > Cupressaceae > Chamaecyparis > Chamaecyparis obtusa. The sequence goes on from BSBK01004514.1 coordinate 597,698, forward strand.
CTTCCACTACCTCTATATCCTTTTTCGATTCTGTAATCTTCTCTTGCTCTTCTAAAGCCAAATTTTCAACAATGTTTCCTAGATCATGAAATACTGCATCATCTGACTCTAGTGTCACTTTGGTTCCTTCAATGTTCATTGATTCTTTGCCAATATTGATATGTGAAGAAGATGGGACTTCTTCAATACCAACTTCCTCTGCATGCAGTTCCTTTGATTGCTTTTGCTGAGGATCTGATTCAACATGCTTTCCTGCAACTATATCTACAAGAACTTGCATTACTGCTTGCTCAGTCTCTTTTTGTACTTCCTCCTTTTTGCCTCCCATTATAAAGATTGTTCTTCTCTTAGTTCTCAATAAAGTTCCAAGAGACTTCAAGGATCTTTTCAAATGATCTTCATCTTCAACTTTACAGAACTGTTTGATTACATGTTCTCTCATCTTTATGTCCTCTTCTTGTGCTCTCTATTTTCTATTCACAAGTTTGTTATACAAATCTTCTAGGATCTTACCATGAATAGTGTTAAGTTTCTTATCTATCACAATCATATGTGTAATCATTGCATTTTCAAAATTCAATCTGTCAAATGATCCATATAGATCATAGAATTTATTTATCTTAGTGAAGTCTCCATGCTTCAATATATCTTCATTAACTCTTTCAATTCTTGGTTTCCAAGTTTTCTTCTTGATTGAAACTTCATCATCATCTTTAATTTCTGCTATATTTCTAGGTACAGGTGGTACAATCACTTTCTGTCTCTTGTCGGGTCCTATTGCACTCACTTTTACTCTTTTGATAGGAATAGGAGAAAAAGATTTATCTCCTTCATCTTTTTCAGGTACTTCAACTTTTACCTTTACTGCAATAGGATCAATAGGGTCTGCACTAGATGCCTCAGGTGGAATTACAAGATTTTCACTTTGCTTCAAGGCTTCTGCAATTTTCTTAGCTATGTCAAACTCATGACTTGACATACCTAATTCTTTCAGTATTTTCTTCATAGTAGATTCAACTCTCCTACTAGATTGCTTCTTTTCTCTCAAACTTATTGTAGAGTTGAAATTCTCTTCATAGGTTCCAAACCTATTTGCATGACCATCCAACTCACACTTTAATAGTCTATTCACATATCCTACTATTTCTGCTTCAAATACTTCATAGCCAAGAGGGTCTATGAATTCCATTCTAGGCTCAACTGCTTCAATGTAGGTGAAATCAGTGTCTACCATAAAACAAATGTCATCTTTATGCTTTTCAACTAAGGATTGAGGAATCCTTGATTTGTTCTTAACAATATTCTGAAAAGCCTTCAATACAAGCTTCACACTGTCATTGACTTTACCAATTAGGTGCTTCATGTAGACTAAGTTTATTCTTTCCATTGTGTTCACATTGTCACTCCAATCAACTATGTAAGGAAATCTTCTCAAAATATGGAAAAACATATAGGTTATCAGAGATGAAAACCTAAACTGTGTGTACTTAGCCTTCTTAATCTTTTCTAAGTTCTCAAATAATTGAAATTTCAAAATTTCACATAGGTCTACTTGTTTCTTCTCAATACACATAAGATAAGCTACATGAACCATTCCTACAGCCATGTCATCTTCCCTTGAACTACCATAGAATTTAGTTGTTAGGATCTTGCAAAGGTACCTAACATCATCTTGCTTAATCTTACTTATCACAATTCCTCTACCATTATAACTAGATCCAGTGTTGTCTAAAACAATCTTTCCAATTTTTGATAGTCCAGTAACATCATGAATTAGGTCGGTAGTTATATCAATAACTCTATCCTCCATCCAAAATTTTCCATTGTGGATTCTACTTAAAATGATCTTGGTACATTCCTCATCATTAAATTCATACTTCATGGAATAATTGATAATTTCATTGTTCTTTGGGTGCCCATAAGTTGGTTTAACTGACATGTCTTGATTATACAATTTCCTATAATCATCACTAAAATTTGCATCTCCCAAAGTTTCAAACTTGCAACCTAAATATCCTTTAACATTCTCAATGTGCAATACTCCATCTAGTACGGATGATAGTGCTAGTCTGTCATCAATTTCAGCTAGTTCTACTAGTTCTTTCTTAATCTTAGGTCTATTCTTATCCTTAACATTATGAATCATAGAAATATCCATCTTATCAACTGATTAAAGATCAAAAAATACCTCAACTTTGCAAATCTAGGGTTTCAGTATGATCATCGCTGCAAACTGCTTCCAAACTTCTTTAAATCATCCTCAACTCACTTTTTCTTCTTTCAAATCTCTTTTCAATCACTTTTTAATCATGATAACTTTGATTTCAACCTTATAACACTTCACATTAACTCGATCTAACATCGCATTCATTCATTTTGCTGCTAAAACCTCAAAAAGTTGATTCTGCAAACTTGCAACCATAAAAAAATTTGCGACCTCGCAAAACATGATATTTTATTTTGCACACTTAACCATAGCATTAGTACAACATAAAAAACCTATATCTAACTGTGCAAAACTTAACTCATTGAAATTCCTAATCTACACTAATCCTAAGTCATAAACTATAGAAACTTACATAATTTAAGTACTTAAAGAAGGGTCAGGTAAAGATTCATCCTTACCATTAGTTACATTACCTTCCTAACTACTTTCAATGCTGAATATACCTCCTTGATCTATGCCTTTATCAAATTTTACTTCATCTTTATTGCTACAACAACCTTTCTCTTTGTTTCCTACATTTTCATTCCTTCTTGCATTATTCCTAGGGTTAGGGTTATGATGATAACCTCCATTGTTCATTTTGCAAACTCTTGCTGAGTGTCCAAACTTGTTGCATATTTGACAAATGATTCCATTGTTTCCAAATCTCTATCCTTGCTAGTTAATCTGTGACCTACAATTTCTAGCAATATGTCCTACTTTGTTGCATCTAAAACATACTACCACTTTTCTTTGATTCATTTCTTCAATAGATTTCTTATCTGCATTGTTAGTATTCCCAATCATTCTATCATAATTATTCAAAATTACTTTAGGTCTTCTACATTCGTTAGCTCTATGTCCAAAACTATGACAATTATAACAATGTCCATTAAGAGGTTTAAATTACTTACCTGTGCAATCTCTCTTCATGTGCCCAATAGTATTACAAGCAAAACATCTACCTTTGAATTCTCTTTGCATACCTTTAGATGATTCTTCCTATTTTGATTCTTCTTGCTTTGATTCTTCTTTCTCTCTAGGTGGTTCTTCTTTAGGTGGATCTTCCAATGTGTTCTCATCTAGCTTCATTTCCTCCACACTTTCAGATGTCCTCAGATCTGGCTTCTTACTTTCATGGTTTGTGCTAAACATACTAAATCCAAATCCAATCCTATCAAAGAATGGTTCTTCAAAAGAAATTTTTTTTTCAGTCTTATCACTATTTGAATATAGCCTTTCAAGTTGTTGTTTAGATTGAGTTAATTCACCTTTCACAATTTTATTATACTTCTCAAGTTCCACATACTATACTTTTACTTTTTTAGATTCGGATGTTTCCTTTTCAAGTCTTGATCTCAGATTTTCATTCTCAATTTTCAATTTTTCATTATCAGATCTCAAATTTCCATCTTTCATACTAAGCTTCAGATTTACTATCTTCAGCTCATGCTTAAGGATCTCATTTTCTTTTTCTAATTCATCACAATCTTCAACAAGCATATCAGATTTCTTTTCAGATTTCAGATCTTCAATCTTACCTTTTAATTTGTCAATAGCATTCTTTGCATCTTCATATTTTCTTCTTAAGGAGTTTCTTTCATCAATAAGCATATCAATTTGTTCAAGAGCTTCTTCAAGATTCTTCTAAAGTTGATCCATATCCATAGAGATCTTACTCAAGCTGCTAAGCTTTCCTTGAATGTTCCTTCTCTGAGTAACTGTGCTCTGATACCAATTGCTAGAAATAGGAAATACTGAGAGGGGGGGTGAATCATTATTTCACAAACTTTTTCTTTTGCCCACTTATGGATATGACAGATTACTTTAGTGCATACAAAGATTATCAAACTAATTAACAAACATAGCAGTAAATAGAAAGAACTCATAACACATGATATGTTCTCGAGGAAACCCTGGCCAAGGGAAAACCCCAGTGGGGATGGTACCCACAAAGATCACTAATCAAAAGTATATTGTTAGGGATATTGGACCCTGTTAGGAGTCAATTTACAATATATAGTAGATCTATCCTGGTTAAAGGACTTTAGGCCTTGTTAGAAGCCTCAACCCTGTTAGGAGTTAGATTACAAAACCTGATCACCAACTGAGCTCACTGCCCAAACAGGTAATACAAAATGTTTCTAACTCTAGTATGGTACTACTTATAACTTTGCATCAATAGCCTTTCCTGCTATCACAATATACAACTATCACAAGTTATCCTTTTCTTTCTTTTTACACATCACATACTATACACTTTTTCATTACATTTCAAGTATGCCTAATATATGAGTTATTAGAGCTAATAACTTTATATGGTCAGCTTCCAAAATCTTTATCCAAGAGTAAAAATCTAGGATGTCATCCCTTCATAATGTTAAGTCATTATTTTGACAAGAAAAAATAATCCCTTAACTCTTTCGCTAATACTATCTCCAAAATTGTTCTGTCTGCAAAAACTATCTTCGGTAAACTTCAAATAACTTCATCCGTACTGCTCCAAACTTTATGCACACTGAGATCGGGTATCCTCATACTCTTTAGAAGCTTCAATTAACTGCGCAAACAAAAATATTTCTCTAGTGGACGTCGCCAACTAAATCTTCATCGGGTGCTCTGTCAGGATCACTGTATCCATACTTAGACAATTTCTTCCTTGAACTTGCCATACTTGCATTCTAGATTCTGCGATCTCAATAGAGATCATATGTTGCCATAATGACAACATATATGCATCCACATTAGCCAAATTTCCAATAGGATAAGGTGGATGATGGCTAAGGATTTATGCATAAGATGGGGTAAGAGAAATAGGAGGATATGATATGGAAGGATAAGGAGTAAATATAGGAGTTGGATATTGGATATGGTATTGAAAGGTTTGTGTGGGAGTGGGTAGAAATTATGGAAAGATCAACATTGACACACACCTTGAAGGGTAGTGGATAGGTGAAGGGAGAATGGATTGGCTAGCATGAGGTTTTGATGTAGGAAGTGATGTGGATTTTGGGATACAAGGACTGAAAATGGATGGAGGAGATAATGGAAGATATTTGGAAGAATATGAAGTGGAAGTCTTTGGAAGCTTGAATGTCAAATTTGATTTTTCTTTTATATTCCAATCATTTAAGAGAGACTTTTGAATCCACATAGCTTTTGATTTTTCTTTACGTTTATGTGCTTTTGACTGCAATTCTTCCATGATAGATTTAGGAACCCATATTTTCTTTGATTTTCTTTTTTTCTTGGAGGACCCTTGTGGTCTCTTGAGTATTTCCCTTTTCTTTGTATCCACATGTCGATTAGATAGGACATGGTGATCTTCATATATAAGTGGATTCTTTTATTTATGATTTGTATGTTGTGTATCCAAATTGCTTCCAAAAGACTTGGGAATTATGGATGAATGAGGCTCATATAATAGATTTTGATGGATGGATGGATAGAAATATCTCAAGGATGAATATCTTTGTTGATCTTGAGGTATGGTGGAATAAATAAATGATGAGCTAGGAGAGAGAGGTATAGTGGATGGAGGAACATAAGGAACTAAATTGGATGGAAGGGATGAAGGGTTTAGCATTGGGATATAAGGGCCCAAAATAGATGGAAGGGATGAAGGATTTCATTTACGGATATAGGGGCCCAAGATGGATTTTGAAGATAATGAAGGGACATGTTTATTCTTGAATGGAGGTATATAAGGTGTAGGAAGGATATAAGGATCTATAGAGTGAGTGATATCATCAAGGCCATCAAATGTAGGGTTTCCTTGGTCCTTGAGAGGCTCCTTAATAGAAATAATAAGATCTTGAGGAGGAATAGGATCTTGTGAAGGATTAGGATCTTGTGATGGAGGATCAAGAAGGAGAGTGGGATCTTTTGGAGGATTAGGATCACGAGGGGAATTGAGGGGAATAATAGGATCTTAAGAGGGATTGGAATCATGACATGGAGATGAAGGGGTACTTTGATCTTGAATTTGGGGAGTATTATGTGGTGGAGTGTAAGGGATGGTAGGATCTTGAGATGGAAGGCTATCATGGAATGGAGTGGAGGGAATTCCTTGATCTTGATTAGGAATGGAATCATGAGGTGGATCAAGAGGGATAAATGTATCTTGAGATAGAGGAACACTTTGATCTAAAGGGGAATAAGGATCCATGCTAGCATGCTTTGGGAAAAGGTCTTGACATGTGTGGAGTTGTGAGGGTGATGTGATGGAGGGGTTGGGATATTCAACTTCAATATCTCCTTGGTCAATGAAGTCTTGGACAAATTTTTTAAACTTTAAGCACTTCTTGATATCATGACCCTTGATGCAATGATAATGATAGTATTCATTTTCCTTATACCAAGTGGGTTTGGGTTGACTCTCATCAAAGGGAATAGTGTTTGGAAAAACCATCATGTTTTGGTCAATAAGTAAGTGGAATATGATATCAAGAGGGTCCACAAGGGGAGTGTATTGTCTATCTTTGGGTGATTGTGAAGCTTTGAAGGATAGGAATGATGTGGGTTTTGGAGGATTAGGATTGTGTGGAGGTTGAGGGTTAGATGGAGGATTAGGGTTTGATGGTGGATGAGGATTATGGATTTGGAAAAAGGGGGGAGGACACATGTATTCAATGCAAACTTTTTTGACCCCCATTTTGTAAGTTAAGGATAATGTTTTTAAGCTCTTCAATTTCTTGGGCAAGGTTAAGCATGTGAGAGGCATCGTGCAGGTGATGGATGGAATGATGTGTGGATGGAGGATAAAGAGGTGGATTTCCCTTGGCAAAGGTAGAGGAAGAATAAGGAATGTGATATGGATTGGGATTGGATATGACTTGAGGATTGATTTGGTAGCTGGGTTGGATTGGAGGTATAGTTAGAGGATTAGGGTTTGTCACTTTGAAGTCCTCAACCATTTTTTGAAACCAATCCATGTTCATGATGATTGAAGTAGAGACTTTGGATTATATTAGAGTAATATGATGATGTAGAGGAAGATTTTAATTAAGAGGGAAAGATTTGATGATGGACGAAATATGAACTTAGGACTAGGAGAAAATTTGGATTTTGATTTAATAGGACATGGCCTTAAGAATTTTGATATGATTGGATGATGGATTTGATTTATTTAGAGGGAAGGGCCTCAAGAATTTTGATAGATTTGATTTGATTTTGATTTTGGATTTGAGAGGGCAGGGCCTCAAATTTAGATTTGATTTGATTTGATTTGATTTGATTTGGATGATGATTAAATTCTAAAGATTATGATGGTGCTCCTAAGCTGAAAGTGGAAGATTAGAAGAGTGTGTTGATAAGACTTAGATTAAGAGTAGATGAATTGGAAGGATAGATTAAGGATGTTTGAAGATAGGTTGAATGGATGATGTGATTGATTTGGGTGATAGGGGAAAAATAAAATGTTACAACCTTTTTCCACAACTTGATGCTCTTAGCCCCACAATTAAGTGGTTGAATGGCCTTTCCTAGGACTATGCAAGTTATGGATCAATTGGAAGAGATCAATGCTCACAACATGTCTTTCCACATTGTCATATTCAAGCGTTATCATCCAAGGGAGCACATATGGTGAGTATCTTGGGGTGATATGGGTAATTCCACTTGGATCAAACCTCACATAAAGGAAGTCACATGGCTAAAATAGTTGGCCTCTAAGTCCTTAGGTGTCTAGTAAGGTCCTCCGTTCATGACTATCTCATGTAGTTCCTCAAGAGGAATTAAGGCCTATATCCCTACAAGCATCCAAAGAGTATAGTCTCACAAGAAAGATTCAAACCTCTCAACCCTATACTAGATGAATGTATTCCCCTTGTAGTAAAAAAGATTAAGACCATTGATGGCCCTACAAGTGCCCAATCAAATGTAGTCTTGCTTAGCAAGATTGAGGCAACTACGCCCTATACATGAAGAAGCATTAGGAATATAAAATAACCAAGTCTCCCCTCTCTTTGGATTGAAGGAAGATTTTGATTATAGTGGGGTGGAGTATATGGGTTCACTTGTTCCCCACTTGGGTTGTTCCCAAAACATTGCTCTCTTGGTAGGCCCTCTAAAGGTAAATGAAAGAAAAGTAAGATGGATAGCTAATGGAGGTCTAGATTTCTGATTTTACACAAGGGAAAAGAACATACTCTCCTACTTCATAGTTTCTCTCAAACACATCAAGAACATGTTCATTTACCCAAGATTCCTTTCTAATGACCAAATTACGTAGGTCTAGATTATTGATTTCCCCTTAAAGATGAAAGAGCATACTCTCCTAATACCCAATTAAATCACAAGAAATGAACCTTCCTAATTAAACTAGGTACCTATAAAATCAAATTAAAGTAGAAAATTTTTTCTTGAACCTCCAAGGAAACCTACAAAACCAATGAATTAGTAGTCTCAAATGTTTTCAAGATCTTCAAACAACGTCCTACAAAACAATTTAATTAGTAGTTTCAATATGTCTTAATCTTGGTCAACCATTCTGCAAAACCACTATTAGAAGATTGAAAATATTAGAAACTTTTAAGAAACCTCAACCATGCATTGAATAATGTGAAAATTCATCACAAAATTTTGTTTTTTTGTATTTGACCTAGTTAACAAGATCTGATTTGTTTGATATAATTTCAGGCACAAAGAATAGAAAAGAAAAGAAGAGACTGTAGTACCTCACCCCTTTTCTAATTTTATAGATGTTATGATTACTCTAGGATGATAGATTATATGCTAGGAAATTATTAATGCTTATGGTTTTACTGACCCCATACTTGCATGTGTATGGTTGATGTGTTTGTTTTACCTTTCTGTTTGACGTGCCTGATGTGGTTGAGGGATGGAGTTGTAATTACTTGCTTGCGAGATCCACGTGATCGATCGATCCCCGCCATTGTCTATTTTATATATATATATATATATATATATATATATATATATATATATATATATATATATATATATATATATATATATATATATATATATATATATATATATATATATATATATATATATATATATATATATATATATATATATATATATATGTACATGTAGGTTTTTGTATGTAGGTTTGTAGGTACCAGACATTGACTTCCCTGAATTGTCAGGATGAGCGTGCCCTATCACAATGTCTCAAATGGTAAGAGAGGGGATATAATACATAGATCCAAAACCTTAACCCAAACCTATTTATCCTAGTCTGGATAAGTATCTGATGACTACCTTACCCAAATTTGTCAAGTTGACATAATTCGTGGATCCCATCCTTGAGCTTGTTTGTTTTATGTGTTGATCTCAATTTATTGCTTTTTGAGTGAGTGATTTTTTATAGTTGAAAAATAATATTAAATTTATTTCATATGCTTATGTGTGGTTATTAATTAATTAAAAATCAAATATTAAGATATTTGGATTTAATTAATTAACTATGTGAATATAGGATTAATAATGTCCATTAGATATTAAATAATTAATTTGCATGATTTAATTGTGTTTTGAATATTAAATTATTTAATGAGAGATTATAATATTTACATGTGCTTTATTAAGATTGAATGTGATTTGTTTCAAAAAAGTTACAACTTATCTTTAGGAGTCTAAGTTGAGTTGTGCACAATTAAAAGATATTTTTAATTAATAATTGGTAATTTCTTTCAACTTAAGAGTGGGAGTTTGAATAGGAGTTGTCTTATGAGTCATCTAGGGTTTGCATGAGTGGTGGAGTTGAATCCCTAATAGGGGGAATTTGCATTCATTTGGAGGGAATCAGGTTGTTGGAATTTGTGGAGAGACTTCTTGGAGAATTTTAGATATTTTTGTGATTCTGGAGCTTTGTGTGTGTGCTTGAGTGTTTCTGGGTGAAGATTGCTTGCATCTGGAATTGGGCTTTGCATACACTATGATTCAGATCTATAGGATTGAGTTCTTTTGTTGACATCTGGGAGTTTTAACATTCTACAGGCATTCTATTACAATTTCTAGCATTGGAATTGAGGTAGGGTTTGAAGAAACCTTCCTGTAATTTTATCTATAGAATTTTCAGTATTTTCATATGCTTGATTTGATTTATTGTTATAGATCTATTTTCAATTTTTCTTTCAATTTGGGTGTTAATAAACCCTTAGATTCATAGCTTTTAGTTTATATTATGACTTGGCATAGTAGGGTTATGCTATCAAAATTTCGTGAGAAAATTCAATACATAACCCTTAGAAAATGAAAAATTAAACTAGCTATAGCTCAAACTATTGAATAGAGGAAATAAATAAATGGGCTATTGAGAAAATTCAATTTTGGCATGGAAAAATGCCTTCTGGGTAAAAAACCTAATTCTAGTTAAAAATGGTTATTCCGGTAAAAAAAAGTGACAGTTAAAAAAAAAATATTCCACTCAATATGTAAAGTCAGGAAAAGACAAATTGGGAAGATTCCAATTCATTTTAAATATAGGTGAATGTCTTTTTAAAATATATATGTATTATACACCCTTTTCTTTTGATATTTTTCTGTTTATCAAAAATTGGTAAATAAAATTAAAATAAAATAAAATGCATTGTTAAAAGTAATATATTGCTTTACTTTTTAAAAAAATTTGTATATGTTATGGGAGGTGGGGGCCACCAAATCCCCACCAACCCCATGTGCAAGACCCAAGGGCCGTGCACAGCCTCTATGGCGACTGTCCCATGGGCCCATGGGGCTACCGTACGTAGCCCCCCTAGGGGGATTGACATGGAAGTACCCTAGGGTACTGCGATGGCCTATGGGGACAGGTCGTGCCCCCCCCTCCCTCCCCCCAATACTTTTCCTTTTTCTTTTTTTAAAATATTTGTAATTTTGTTATTAAAAGTATGAAATAAAACTTTGTAATATATTTTTAATAGTTGTCAAATGAATAATATATGTTTAAATTAAATGTTTACGAGATTTCTTTGGTTTAGTTAAATTTAGTAATATATCTATTTTTATCAATAGTTATTATTGATTAATAATTATTTTATTTTTTTATTGTTATTTATAGTGACTTAAATATTCATATTCTTTATTATTTTTTAAGTAAATTAGATGTTTTGAATTTAGTTTAATTAAGGGAATTATGTTTTTTTTTCATGTACTAAATTATTATATTAGGAAATTCTATCACAAAGTTGTTTCTTTTACTTAACTTGGGTTAGCGGTTGAGATTGGGTTTATTTCTCGATATAAAATGTAATTTATATATATATAACTTGATTTAGGTAAATACATCTTGACATAATGAAATAGGTTCAATTATTTTCCTAGTGGGAACCTGTATTATACAAGTATTTCATTTTATACTAAAATTGGGTGTTTTTGTTCTATTATAATCATGGAGCGTATATAGGGAATATTCTTTCATTATGGCATCAGATTAATGTTTATGATTAGTTTATCTTGCTAGATTAATGTAATTCTATACTTCGATTCAAATATGTTCAATATGGAAATTAAAGTGCTTATGAAATTATATCTCAGTTTTCTATGGTGCAAATGTGTCTTCTTCATGCCTGGAGTGTCTTCTTTTGCTTATTGTATTTTCGAGATACTAGAAGACCTAAGGGGAAGATAGAGGCCAGGGTTTGTGTCAATTGTTCTTGTTTTCAGTATTATGTTTTGATGTGCGAGTTTATTCTGATTATACCCCAACTTGACCTTATAGGCTCATGATGTTTTGTATTATGTTTTTGGTACATTTGTAATCATTTCTAGTTCTTGTATGTGAAACTGGAGTTGGGATTACCTGGTTGTGTACCTATTTGATCTATGTGAGATCTCTGAGCCTAGGGTAGTTTACCTAGATATGTAGTAGGAGGTGGCTTGCAATAAGCATCGGGGACCACAAGTGGCTGCCAGGATCACTTATTGTTAAGTATCTATAATTAAGTGATAATATAATATAACATTGAGAGTTTTTAAAATGAACCTAATAAGATGTGGTCCTCACCCAGGAATTAGTGCTAGTACAGACTAAGATGGTGTTGAGAAGATGACTAGCCCCCTTTAAAGGGATGAGTTGGCATAGTTGATGGCTTTGTCCATACAAGAGGTCATTGATACCGTGTAAGGTCACTTGGGTGCCGGGATCCAGAGAGATTACCAAGACAAAACTCAAGGGTTAGACATACATGATGACACCTTTCTATGCATAGTCTAGTTATCCTACATGTGTTGGTTGCCTCTGGATTAGTGAGTCTTTCATGGAATTATTACTTTTTCACCTTGAGTTAGAGAGCTTTTAGGATCCTTTCCTCAACTTGATCTGTTTGATGTTTGTTATCTGAGTGGGATCTGTTGTTATCTCCTCAGCATGGTGGGAGTGGACCATTTAGGTTCACGAGGTCAAGTGGTAGTGATTCTTTTACTATTTGAGATTCTGACGTTCGTGTACCAATGTTGGATGATCCCTGTGGCAGTTGTACCTTCTTGCTCCTCCTTGATGGAGTTTTACTCTTCTTCTTTTTCTTCTTTGTGATCCGCTATCTTTGTATCAGTTATTCTGAGATATCATGTGTACCTCTTTTTAGTTATTATATTACATACCCTATGACATGTGCAGTGGATGTAGGTTTATGGATACCTTATGGTACTAGTTGTTCCTATGTTATCCTTTATGTGGTGTTGCATTTAACATTCATTTGATTATTTGAGTTATGTAATTATATCTAATCTAAATTAATTATTTTTTTATTCATGTAATCTTCATCATGGAATCCTTGAGAGTTGTAACCTATGTGAGTTGTTCATTTCATTGTATTGCTTCCACATTGTAAAACTTTGATGTTGTGCAATGTTAACACTTTTTTTTAAAAAATTATCTTGCAAACTTAGTCGCATGTTTAGGTTAAGTTCTCCTGGGTTCCCTAGCGGGGCATTACAGAGACCCATGCTAAAAGCAAGAGAGCTTTCAAAAAATGTAAATTTTTTGAAAAAATTACTTAATTTATGCCCTAGAGACCTGATTTATCAAAATAGACTAGTTTTTAAAGATTGAATATTTAAGCCATATTCGTGCATCAAAATAAAAAACACAAAAAATATGTCGTGTAAAATTCTTAGAACTTTTTGAAACTGTAAATTTTTTTGAAAAATACAGAAATTTACGACCAGAAATTAATTTTCATTGAAAATCATAACAAAATAATAACTCATAGAAAATTGATTAGAAAAATCTAAGTTTCAGACTGGAGCATACTATGATGATCCCCCACCTGCATAAAAAAATTCAAACAAAAACTCCCTACCGTTTGAAAGATATGATCAAATCTTTCAAAAAAATTCAAGGGTTTTGTCTTCAACTCAACCTACACAAGCATTAGCATAAAAAATCTTCAAAAGTGTAGATCCAATAGGGATGTGGATCCCACTGGGTGTATCAAAATGTATGCAATGAAAATATAGACCTATTTTTGGCAAATACAAAACACCAAACAATCACATTAGATGTTAGTAATTTCAAATGCAACAAAATAAGTAATCTTCACTACAATCTTTGATGAACTAAAACAAGGGCACCCAAAGCCTTGTTTGATTTTCTCTTTGACATTATTGTGGGTATGCTCTCCCAATACAAATGAAATTCAATCTAAATACAAAACTATGAAATGTAATCTAGATGATGGTGAAGGAATTGAGAACAAGTATGAGAAACTTGCCTCAAGCCTCACAAATGATAAAGATTAAATGATGCAGGATTGACTCAAGACTATGATAATGATAATAAGATTAAGATCTATGATAATACAACAAGATTAATATCTAAGAACAATATTAGATTGCAATGAAGAAATAAATTAGAATGATTAATAATGCTAGAACATGCAAAAGCTAAGAGATTAAGAAGAAAAAGAATCTAGACCTAAAATGAGGAGTGAGGCCTCCTTTAATAGAAAATGAAAACAATTGGATGGTGGAGATTAAGAAGAAAAAGAATAGATGGCCAAGATTAAGAGGCAAAAGAGGAGTGACTAAGATAAAGAGACAAAAACAAATGAGTGGCTAGGATTAGGATGTTAGGTAGGATTTGAAAAAGGTGAAGTGACAAAAGATGCAAAACTCAAACTTCATTTAAAAATGATTGGTGGAGAAAAGAGATGGGGAGGTGGCCACCTTGGAAAAGGTGACTGTGCACATGTTTAGAGGTAATCCACTTTTAATTAAGATTAGAGAAATATTAAAAAAAACAAGATTAGGAAAAAGGAAAAAGGGATTAAATTAAAATAAATTTAATTTAATCATAGTTTAGAAGAATTTTAGACTAGTGGAGGAATAAAATAAATAAAATTTATTTTATAAAGGGAAATGGAGGGATAATATATTAAATTGAATTTAATATATTAAAGTATTTAAATAAAATTTAAATACAAAGGGAAAATGACTTTATTTAATTAAAGTAATTTTAGGCTAGTGGAGGATTAAAATAAATAAAATTTATTTTATAAAGGGAAATGAAGGGATAATATATTAAATTGAATTTAATATATTAAAGTATTTAAATAAAATTTAAATACAAAGGGAAAATGACTTTATTTAATTAAAGTAAATTTAATTAAATAAATAGAAGAATATAACGATTATAGTCAATTAATAAAATTAACCATAATATTAAGGGAAAATATTAATAAAAATTAATATTAGTGCAAAGGACAATTTTAGGTGTCTACAATTGGCTAAAAATGATGATGTTTTCTTATGACACGAGAGGCTATGTCATGTGAACTTTGACAAAATGGTTAAGATTGGTAAGAAAAGGAAAGTTAGAAGTTTACTGAGTATATCTAAGTGTGACCATGTAATATGCAAACAATGTCAAATGGGTAATATGTCAAAGTCTAGTTTCAAGAGAAAATAATACTCATCTAATGCTATTCTAGAGTTAGTTCATACTGACTTATGTGGTCCAATGAGAACTTAGAGTTATTATGGAGATAGATATTTTATCTTATTTTTTGATGATTTCTCTAAAATGATGACTATCATGTTCTTAAAAGAAAAATTAGAAGCTTTCAAAATGTTTAAGTGGTATAAAGTAAAAGTAGAGAGAGAAAGTGGTAAACAACTGCAATGCTTAAGGTCAGATAGAGGTGGTGAATTCATTTCTTGTGAGTTTACTAAATTTTGTAATGAGCATGGAATAAAGAGACGGGTATCAACACCAAGGACACCACAGTAGAATGGGATTGTTGAAAAAAGAAATATATCAATTATTGATTGTGCTAGAACACTAACGATAGTGAAATATGTTGCATAATTTTACTGGAGAGAAGCTATCAGTACTTTTATTTATACACTAAATCGAGTACACTAAAGAAAGAATCAAACAAGACATCTTATGAGCTATGGTATGGTTATACACCTAATGTTATCTATTTCAGAATATTTGGAAATAGATGTTACATTCTAAAAGATGATAGAAATAGAAATGTTGATTTTAAAGGTGATGAGGGCGTATTTCTAGGTTATTCTACTAGAAGTAAGGCTTATAAATATTTGAACAAGGCTAATAAAAAAATGATTGAAAGTGCAAATGTGAGAGTTGATGATTTTGCAGAAAAGAATGATGAAGAAAGAAAGAAGAAACCAAAAGACTATGGTAGATTTTTTTATATTGAACACCCTAAAACTCTACCTGAGCAACGACCTAGAGTCACCGAGCAACAAAATACTGCTACCGAGAAACAATCCTTATAGACTAAGATAGAACAAATACTTACTGAGGAGAATGATGATCATACACCAAGTGGAGAAAATATTAAAGAACAAAGATCTGAGTTTGTACTAGCAAAATATGTGAGAAGGCACCA
Source organism: Chamaecyparis obtusa (assembly GCA_027943335.1). Taxonomy (NCBI): domain Eukaryota; kingdom Viridiplantae; phylum Streptophyta; class Pinopsida; order Cupressales; family Cupressaceae; genus Chamaecyparis; species Chamaecyparis obtusa. The sequence goes on from BSBK01004514.1 coordinate 613,733, forward strand.
TCCACATGATCAGATAATTGGAGACAAAGGAGCAAGAATGATGACTAGAAGTAAGTTAGGGAATAATACATGTTTGGCTTGTGAATTTGAACCTAAAATTGTTAAAGATGCATTGGAAAATGATGATTGGATTAAGGAAATGAATGAAGAGATTGAGAAAATATAGAAAAATAAGACATGAACATTAGTACCAAGACCTAAAGATAAAAATGTGATTGGCACCAAATGGATTTTTAGAAACAAATTGAATGAGAATGGAGATGTAACAAGGAACAAAGAAAGATTAGTCTGCAAAGGTTATGCACAAGAAGAAGGAATTGACTATGGAGAAACTTTTACAGCCATTGCTAGACTTGAAGGAGTGAGAATACTACTTGCATATGCTTCTTATAAAGGATTTAAGATATATCGGATGGATGTGAAATATGCATTTCTGAGTGGGATACTTGAAGAAGAGGTATACATTGAACAACCTAGAGGATTTGTTAATCCTAATCATAAGAACATGGTTTATAAGTATTCAATTAAGGATAAAAAAAAATTTTAAGGGAATGGTAAGTCTTTACATTAGACAAAAAGATAGGAAGAATAGGCACAAAGAAAAAAGAGACAGCTAGGGGACATGATAGAGAACATTAAAAGCCCCCCCAGCACAAGCAACCAGTAAAACACCATACTGACACAAAAAAAAAGGGGGTGAAGACCAAAAATAGCACAGCTAAGACATTTTTTCCATACACTTCGATGTGTCTTCCTTCAACAAATCAAATTGATGGATGGACTCCCAGAGAGCCATGATTTCCTTAGAATTGTCTCCTTTCTTTTTCTTTGTACTAGCTCTAGTATGAGAGCTAGGGCCAATAGGGGTAGAGCCTTGAGTATCTTCATCTTCAACAAAAATGGGACTGTTATTCCCTTCTAGCATAGAGAGAAGGGCCCTCAGTTTGTCAGTAGTCACCTTCATGCCCTCAAAGTTCTGCTTCATTATTTTGCTAAGGGTTTCTTCAATGATCAGGATATGGCTAGAGGTAGTCTACATGCAGAAGTTAACAATATCATTTTTTTTTCTAGCTTCTCCATCAAAACTAGAAAACAACTCATTATCAATACTGGCAGTGTTCGTAGGCTTGTCATGCAGCAGGGTGATTTTGTTCACTATTCCTCCAGCTTTGAGTACTTGATACTCACATCTTGGATTTCATCATGTAGCCAGGAGTTCATCTTCATGTCCATACCAGCACACTCTTTAAGAACCTACATGAACCCAAAATTACCTTTACCCTTCTCGGTATTATCCTCCTGGCTTCTCCCAATTTCCTTCCCTAGATCCTTCTTATCAATTCCCTCTTATTTTTTCTCTTCGGTCTTCTCAAAGATAACCCTAGAATTTGTGTCCTCCTTAGAGGATAATTCTTCATAATCCACAAGAATTGGGGAAGTGTGGATTATCTAAGGGTTGAGACACTCTTCAATGTGAGCTGTGGAGAAAGTAATAGGAGGATTAGAATCTACCATAGCTTGGGGGCTAGCACCCACATCAATTTTCTCCATGTCAGTAGTCTCCTCAGGAGCATAGTTGTCATCCAGGCCTTCAATCACCAAATCCACCATTTTGGCATTATTGGCTTTGTCTCTCTCAGTATCCAAGAAAGGGTCCAAAGTAATATCCTAAGGGTCTTGGTCCTCCTCATCATGGTAGTCGCTAAAGTTTTGATCCTCTTCCTACACCTTTGTATCATCCTTATTTTCCATACTCACCTCCTCAAAGAGGAATTTAGCTACTTTGGCCATGTCAATGTTTTTATCTTCCTCATGCACTCCAGTATCTTCATCGGTGTCCATTCCAGCCTCCTCCATGAGGAATTTGGATGCTTCAACCATCTCTTTAGTAGGATTAACTTTATTTTTCTTATTGGGAGTGTTACTATTAGTCAAGAGGGATCTTTTACCCTTCTCCTTATTTTTTCTAGAGCTCAGGGAAACATCCTAGACATTAGACTTGGCATATTCATAAATGAGAAGAATAAGCCCATTGTGAATAAGAGGCTTCTCAGGGTTCTTCCTGTGCTCCAAAATATTAGTACCAAGAGATTGCAATAGAAGGTAAGGAAAAGAGATTTTCCTCTTGTAACAAAAATGATTCACCAACATGAAATGAAAATTTTAGACTCTGGTGTACGAACCCTCAAGAGTAAAGTATTGCATAAGGGCTTTGACAAGTTTTCCCCAAAGAAGCTTCATGTGGTTACAAAGAAAAAATCCCCACACTATTTCACAAGGAGGGATTTCTCACCTTGAGATTTGGGGTACATTCTAGCCATATTCTGGGCCATAATCCTACCTCTATAATACTTCAAACCAGACATTTGTAAACTCATAATCTCATAAATAAGATTTTCAGTAGTATTAAAGGTTTTACCATAAAGGGTAACTTTACCATTATCCCAACTGTCACTGAACTCCTTGGAAATGTCCTTGTCGTATTTGTGTAATTTCTCTATATAAGGAGTGGCTCCACCCTCCTTGAGCTTGTCCTTGACTTTTTCCTCCTTCCATTTGCACACAGTCAGTTCCTCACATTTCAATTCCCCCCCCCCCCCACATATTACCATAAACCCAGTGACCAGTCTTAGGCATAGGGAAATTGCCAATATTGCTAACACAAATGCAGAGAAATAGAGTACTATTGAGGGGACCCACTTTAATAGGATTAAAGAAGGAAATGGAGATGCTAAACACACACTTTCTTTTATTTCTACCCTTTCCTTTAAGCATGTGAGATGCTATCATGGGGATTTTATGCCATTTATCCTTTCTAATCATCATAATTACTAATTAATATATGATTCTGATGGATTTGGTCATACCTTATGAGGCTAAGGAATTTGTTACTTAAGCCTTGATTACCTTGACAGCATCTGACATCATCACTGCAAGCTCCCACATTTTCCAAGCTATCATCCACAACATTAGCTTCTTTGCACACGTGGGAGACGTGTGTCCTCAAAATCATTAAGATGCCTTTTAATATGGCTAATGATGTGCTTCATATTCCATGATGGTTTATGATTACCTTTAATACAGTTGATGGTATTTGTGGAGTCACCTTCCAGCCAGAGTTTATTGCAGTCATTATCCTTGGCAAGATTGCAAGTATAAAGGGCCTCCATGGCCTCAACCACATGGCTAGACTGGATTCCAATAGGTAAACTAGTAGCAGCAACACAACAACCTTGGGGGTTTCTAATTATGCTCCCACATCCAGCAATGCCAGGATTACCCTTCACAGAGCTGTCAAAATTAACTTTGAACAATCCAGGAGGGGGAGAATGTTAGATAGCACCATCATGATTACTAACAGTAGTCTTAGGAATGGAAGATAAATTCCAGTTATTAAGGACATCCTTATCAGTAATACCTTCCATTAATTTAGGTCTTTGTTCACAAGCTAGGTGGATGTTTTTAGTTATACTTATAATAGCTTTGGAGCCAACGAGAAAAGGAGTAGAAAGTTTATTTATGAATATCTGATTGTTTCTTTCTTTCCAAATCCTCCAAATAACATGGGGTGTAGTGTAATTCCAGATCAATTTACCCAAGTTATGAGAAAAGGGAGATATCCATTGGGAAATGAAGTCGTTAATGGTGCTAGGGAACACCTATATGATATTCCATTGTTGCATCACAATCGACCAAACCTCCCTAGAAAAAGTGCAATGTAAAAGAAGGTGGGGGGAGGTTTCTACATCTTGCATGCAAAGGTAGAATCTATTAGGAAGCATCTAGCCTTTCTTAGCCAACTTCTCTGTAGTAAGCACTTTATCCTGAACAAACAACCAGTAAAAAATGTTAATTTGGGGGATAAGGGAAGGATTCCAAACCTTAGCCCAAAAGGGCTTAGAGCCCAAGGTGGAAGATAAAGAGTATGCAAAAGCCACTGAGAATTTTCCACTAGGATTGGGAGACTAGATGAGTTGATCATTAACATTCTCATAAATAAACTAGGGGGTTAAGTCAAGATCAACATTTTTCAGCTAGGAGTCTATGTCACATAGCCTGATCCACTTATTATTTATGTAGTAATCAGAGATTTTTCTCCCAATTCTGCTAGTACATAAGTTAGCAAGAGGGGCCATATCATTGAACTAGATGAGGGGTCTATCCTTGGTCCAAGGATCTTCCCAAAAGTTGATTTTCCTGCCATTTCCAATACTCCACCTAGAATCTTTGGCAGCATGGTATTTAGATTTCAAAATATTGTTCTAGATGAAAGACCCATGGACATTAAGAGGGGAGGCAAGGAAAGCATCAATGGTAGGGGTGGCGAAAAGATATTTAGATTTTATAATTTTATTCTACTATTTTTCCTCTTCAAAAGTTCTCAAAATTTTCTTAGCCAGCAAAGCCAGATTGAAGTCTTTAATTTTTTGAATACCAAGACCACCATAATTAATAGGTTTGCAAACATTCTATCAAGCCACAAGATGGTTCCTACTTTTCTCCTTCGTGTTAGACCACAAAAATATTTTATGCAAACACTCAATAGTGTTTGGAATTTTTAGAAGGGATTCTGAAGAAGCTCAAAGCATAAACATGAAGGTTCTTAAGGGAGGCTTTGAGAAAGATAATCTTCCCATCTTGGTTGAGGAGGGCCCCTATCCAACCAGTGAGCTTACAGTTGAATTTATCAACAATGATGTTCCAAAAGGAGTCTGGGGGTTTTAGACCCAGGGGAAGACCCAAGTAGGTAGAAGGGAAAGAGGAGATCTTGCAACTAAGAATGGTCACCATTTTTTGTTGTCTATGTGGGGAAGTATTGATAAAGAAAAGAGAGCTTTTCTCCCAATTGATAAGTTGTCCCATGGCTAAAGAGTATATGTTTAGATCCTTCTTGATAGTTCTAGCTTCTTTAATTGAGGATGAGCCCATTAAGATAGTGTCATTAACAAATTATTCATGAGAACAAGGCTGGTAGGAAGAAGAGGGAATCAAACCCTAAATAAAACCTTCATGAACCCATTTAGAAAAAAATCTCCCAAGGCATTCAACCATAATGGCAAAGAGGATAGGGGAAATAGGATCCCCCTGGCAGAGACCTCTAGAAGGGAAGAAGAGGTTGGAAGCTAAACCATTGACTAGCACCAAAATAGAAGATGTAGAGATAATTTGCTAGATGAGGTTCATAGCACACCCCAAAAATCCAAAGGCCAGAAGAACTATGCAGAGGAAGTCCCAATCCACTCTATCATAAGCTTTAGAAAGGTCAATCTTCATGAGGAAACCTTATTTCTATGAAACCTCCAATGAATGGATATTCTCATGAACAGTAATAATAGAGTCTAATATCTATCACCCCAGGAAAAAGCCATTCTGCTAAGGGGAAATAATCTCAGGGAGGAAAGCCATAATTCTCACCATGAGGACTTTAGAGATGATCTTGTAGAAGGTATTCCATAGGCTGATAGGGCTGAAACTCTCCACAGAATCGGCACCAAGTTATTTGGGGATAAGAACAACAAAGGTTGAATTAGCTTTGGTAAGTAGAGAACCAGCCCCAAATAATTTTCTAACTGCAACCGAGACATCTTTTTCAAAAATGTGCCAAAAATATTAGAAAAAGAAAGGCGGGAAGCCATTAGGACCAGGAGACTTTTCCCCCTCAAAGGAGAAGGCAATAACTTTAATATCTTCAAAGGAAGGAATTTTACACAAAAAATCATTGGCTTCCTGGTCAAGGATACAAGGAATGGAATCCAGCAGCAGATTCTGATTCTCAATGGAGAGGGAGAGGTCACTAGAGAGAAAAGAGGAAAAATAAGATGAGACTTCTTTTTTGATATCCTCCTCCTTAACCAATTTACCTTGTGGGCTATTGAGACTATCTATCCTTTTGGCTACCTTATGTTTATGAGATGTCATATGGAAGAAACAAGTGTTCTTGTCCCCAACTTTAATCCAAAGAGCCCTAGATCTTTGTCTCCAAAAGGCTTCTTCCTTAGAGATGATGTTATGATAGTCAGCCTAAATTTTATTTTCCTTCAGTTTGTTCTCCTTAGTAAGGCCCTCTTTTTGAATAATATCTTGTAATTCCTAAAGGTTAGATTGAGTAGTGATTTTAGATTTGAAGATGTCTCCAAAAATGTCCTTATTCCACACTTTGATTTTGTTTTTTATTCTCTTAAGTTTTTGGACAACTTTATACATAGTCGTTCCCTCCACTTGGACATTCCACTAGTCATAAATTTTCCTTTTTAAGTCTGGGTGCTACATCCACATTTTCTCAAATCTAAAAGGAGGGTTTATTTTACTTGACAAGGGGTTAACCTGAAGGTCTATGGGAGAATGATCAGAACCGATGCAGTGCAGAGTAGATAGTGAATAGGCATAGGAAAGGATCCAATACATAGATATTAGAGCCCTATATAGGTGGACTTGAATCAAGTCATCACCAGTTATATGATTGGACCAAGTATAAGTCCCTCCTCTAAGATCAAGGTCCATGAGGGATTAATTATTAATGAAATCCATCAGAGCTACACTATTATCATTCTGGGAAGAGACTCCCCATATTTCTTAGTCTCTAAGAGGAGTATTGAAGTCTCCAACAACCATCCAACAATCATTCTTGAAATTGCTTCTCTCATCTTCCAGTTTTCTCCAAAACTTACCTCTACCACTTTTAGAGTTGGATACATAGATATTAGAGAGAACCCAGCATAAGCTATCTCTAATATGGGTAAACCTGATAGAAGAAATGCTTCATTCTAACTTGGTAATGTCACCTTGGCTAGTCTTAAGGTTCTAGAAGACATTGGTTCCCCCAGAGGCCCCTTCAGAGTTGTAACCCACAACCCCACAATTCTTCAATACTTTAATATTTTCAACTTTATCTCTAGCCATTTTAGTTTTCTAGATTAGAATGATATAAGGTTTTTGATCCCTAAAAAAATTTATTAAAAGGTCCTATTTATGTGGGTTGTTAAGTCCCCTCATATTGCAAGAGATGATCTTCATTTCTTACCTTGAGAACATCTAGGATAGTGTGCTGACACCCATCCCCATAAATTTTCTACTTTCCTATTCTCTCATGAGTTTATTACCTCTTTTGCCTCTAGTAGGTTTAGGCATTCCCACATCCTCTCTCATGGCTCTAGTAGTAACTCCACCTAGAGGTATACCTAGGGGAGGCTCAGCCTATTTCTTTTTACTATGCCCCACCTCTGTTTAGGGAGCCTCCTCATTTTCTAAAAAAGGGTTAGATTCATCATGCAATTCCGCCCATATTTTCTTTGTTCATGGTGTTTCTGGACTCAAAATACAATCCTAGATGTAGTTACCATATTATTTATCTATTGGGGGACTCTTGGAAACCCCACAAGGGAGGTCTTCCTTAGAGGTGAGAGTGGTTCTTATTTATCCTTCTTCAAGGGTGTGTTCAGGAACCAGAGGAAACACCTTATCCAAATTTGAATTATTCTCGGGGCCATTAATTTTTTGAGGAGGACCATTCACTCTTGAGTCTTTTGCATCTCCTGAAGTCACAATAGGAGCCTTTGAACTAGTAGCACTAAGGTTCACCATTGCTTTTTCCTTCCACACCTTCTTAGAAGGGGTTCCTTAGGTTTCTGGATTTTAAGGGGACATTCCTTAGCCTTATGGCTAGATTTTTGATAGATAAAATAGGCAAAGGGAAGGGAATCCAATTTGACCAACTAATTCCACACACCAAGTTTAGAGTTGATGGAAATGTTGTGAGGCAGGTCAGCTATGTGAAGGATATTCACACATATCCTGGCATAAACTCTTCTAGATCTAGAAGCAGTCAAAGGATCAATAGAGAGGAGCTCTCTAAAAGAGATGGTTAGACCACCTAGAATGTCCTCATGCTAGTATTCAAGAGGGAGACTAGGGAACCTGACCTAGACTAGAGCTGAGACAAAGAAAGAAAAATCAGTGAGTTCCAGGTTGGGAGCCCATTTATGAAGAGCCATAGAATAATGACCAACCATCCAAGGGCCTCCACAAAGGATGTTAGATAGATCCTCCATACTTGATAATTAAAAGGAGAAGAAACCTTTGGACATGGTAGAAATGTCAACTTGTCCCTTGAGAAACTATTTTCTCTTAGCAAACTTCCTAACAAGCGCAATGTTAGGGGTTAACTCCATAGAGGAGATGGAGAATTAAATTAGGGGATCATGAATAAAAATAGAGAACTCACCTTTACAAGGATCAGAGACCACATTCACTACAGGGAAGGAGGATTTACCTATGGGTTCAATACCAAAAAGGGCAGACCACTTACCTCTACTTTCACTCTTTTGACCAGAACTAGGGATAGGGCCCTCCTTTGGAGATTCTTCTAAAAGAGGCCCACCATTCTCAGAGGGACCTTCCCCTACCTTGCTCTCGAAATCAGAAACCTTTGTTGACTTCTGACCATTTTGATCGAGATTGGCCTCTGACCCATTTAGCAGAGTTTTTCCTCCAGCAATGTTGACCTCAGCAGAAAGATTCTCTACCATAACCATGGCAACAACCTCTTCCATAACTTCACCAGCTTCCATAACCACATCAACAATAGTAGGGATGCCATTACTAGGTAGCTTGTTTGAAAAAAAGTGTTAGAAATAGGGAATACTGAGAGGGGGGGGTGAATCAGTATTCTACAAACTTTATCTTTTGCCCAAATATGGATATAACAGATTATCTTCACACATGCATAACATAAGAAACTAAAAAATATGCATAGCAATGGAAATAAAGAACTCATAAGACATCATATGTTCTTGAGGAAACCCTAGCCAAGGGAAAACCTTGGTGGGGATGGTACCCACAAAGATTCACTAATCAAAAGTGTCCTATTAAGGATATTAACCCTATTAGGAGTCTATTACAAGCATATAGTGTATCAGTCCTGATTAAGGGACTATAGGCCTTGTTAGAAGCCTCAACCCTGTTAGGAGTTGTCAATACAAAATCTGATTACTAGATGAGCCCATTGCCCAAACAAGTAATATAAAATGTATACAAAATAGGTCAAGGTACATAACCTTTTTCTACTTGTATCAATATTCCTTTTCTGCTCTTATCTTTGCATTATCACCATTACATTTGCTTCACAATTACATTTATTACATCACTTTTTCTTCGCTTCATCTTTCTTTTCAAATTAAAATTCATATATATACAAGTTATTAAGGCTAATAACTTTACATGGTCGGCTTCCATATATCATTATCTAAGAGTTAAAATCTAGGATGTCATCTCTTTATATTGCTAAGTCATTATTTTGATAAACAAAATAATCCCTTAACTCGTTACCAATTCTGCCTTCATATTCTGTCCTGTCGGGTTCACACTATCTTCGGTAAAACTATCATAACTAATTATGTACATGCTATACTAACTTGCGCTCTAAGATGGGTCATAATTAGCCATCATAGAGTCTATTTTCAAGTGCACAAGCACTGAACTCACTCCAGTCAATGTTGCAAACAAAAACTATGTCCTGGTACACTGTGAAAACACTGTCTCACACTTAGACAAATTTGTGATGTGCTCTGCTATACTTTCTCTCTGACTTGTGTGATCTTCATGAGGATCATATGTTGCCATAATGACAACATCTATGTGCTTACTTCAACCAAATTTCCAACAATCTTCCCCTTTGTCATTGGTGGCAACATATGAGAAAATTGGCTAAGTGTACAATAGCAAAATTTCAAAATTGTCTCAAAATTGGCCATAGTATAAAATATATACTATCCTTATATCTCCTCAAAAATAATTCTTATATACTACAATACTCCCCGTAAGATTAAACATAATACTATCAATCTTCTGCTCTGTATAATTCTCAATTTTCTGTATATCTCTCCCCCTTTGACAACAATGACAAAATAAAGTAGGGAGGCTAACAAAATTGTAACACAAGATTATACCTTAAATGTCTTATTGCAAAGCTGGTAGGCTTGCAACACAATCTGCAAAATCAACTTTTATAGCTTCTAACTCCTTTTCCCATGACTTCTTGATGGAATCTACCACATTAAGTAGTGTGCTCATTCCATAAGCTGCAATTTGACATGCTTGGAGGGTCTAAGAGTTGAATTTCTGAAATGATATCCTAGTTGTAAGACATTCTTCGAGCTACTCTTCAATAACACTTATCTTCATGGAAGTATGTTCTCTCATAAGAGTTAGTGTTCTCATTTTTTTGTTCCTCTCATCTTGCAAAATTCTTATTTCATCATACAGCTTCCAAACTTTCTTCTCAACATGACTAATATTCACATTAGGATTAGAAAGAAGGTTTGATTTATTTTGAATCTCTGCTTCCTTCAACTTGATCTTCTTGTCTTCTTTTGCTGCCAAAATCTCTGGAGTTGTACATTATATGTACAAAGACTTTCTTGTTCCCAAATGTCTCCTCAAATCCTTGATACAGATATCAAGACTATTGACATCATCTTTGATATTTTGACTAATACTCAAAAGCATTCTAGCCTCGTAGTCTGCTTGTGCCTTTACCTTTGCAATCTCAGATAAATTTGTAAACTCATCATCAAAGGTTCTCAACAGTTTCTTTGCTTTCTCTAGAGGGTCTACATTTGTAATCTGTGTGGTTACAACTCCTTGTAACTTTTCAGTTAAGTCCTTCAAACAACCTTCAAGATTCTTTACCTTCTTGTTTTTACCAATAATTTTATTTAGGGAAGTGATCAATTCTAACTGATCATCATCATCAACTTCCTTTCCTAAATCTTCAAATAAAGATCTAATTTCTTTCTTCTTTTCAGTCTTAGGAGTAAGACTGATGTCTTCTTTTGTAGGAAGGGGTACTTCTACCTCAGTTTCTTTAGGTTCTTTAATCATAGATTGGGTTAGTTCTACTTGTTCAGTTCTATCCGGTTCATCAAGAGTCAAATTGTCAACAATGTTTTCTAAGTTCTGAAATGCATTTTCTTCAGTGTCCAAAGTAATCTTTGTACCTTCAACATTTATAGATTCTTCTTCAATATTTATAGCAAGTGGAGAAGGAATATCCTCTTGTTCTGCTTATTTCTCTTGCTCTGCTACAACTGAAGTCTCTCCAACAATTTCTACCATAACTTTAATTATTTCTTGTTCTGTTTCTATTCTCACTTGCTCATACTATCCTACCATGATTATAATGGTTCTCCTCTTAGTCCTCAAAAGAGTGCCAAGGGGCTTCAAAATCTATTCAAGATGCTCATCATCTTTCACAAAACATAGTTTCTTCACCATATTTTCTCTTATAGTTTTATCTTCTTCTTGTGCTCTCATTTTCCTATTAACAAGCTTCATGAATAGGTCATTAGGAATCTTGCCCTCAATAGTATCAAACTTCTTGTTAGCCAAAATCATGTGCTTAACACCATAATTTTCAAGATTCAATCTCTGAGAATAGTCATAAAGGTCATAGTACTTATTCATCTTAGTAAAGTCTCCATCTTGTATGATTTCTTCATTCACTCGTCAATTCTTGGTTTCCATGCTTTCTTCTTTACAGTAGTGTCATCATCTTTAATTATTGCCATTTTCCTAGGGACTGGTGGGATAAAAACTTTCTACCTCTTACCAGATCCTGTAGCACTTTCCTTCACTCTCTTGTTGGGTGTGGAAGAAGAGGATCTAGTGGATTTCCTTGTTTCTTGTTCTTCCTTAGGTTCCTCAACTTTAACCTTTACTTGTGTAGGTTCTTGCTATGCTACACTGGATGACAAGGGTGGTACAATCAAGACTTCTTTCTATCCAATATCCCTGATTGTTATTGCTGTCTATTTTTCTATTAAGAATTCTTGTTCTGACATTCCTGTATCTTTTAGTATTCTCCTGATAGTGCTGTCAACTCTCTTCTGTGACTGCTTTTCTTCCATTATAGCTTTTGTTAAGTTGAAGTTCTCTTCAAAAGTTCCAAATCTCTTGCACTAGGTGTCCAACTTACTCTTAAGTATATCTCATAGCCAAGAGGGTCTATGAACTCAATTATAGGTTCCACTACTTAAATATAGGTAAAGTCAGTGTCAACCATGAAACATATATCATTTTTATATTTCTCCACAACAGATTGTGGAATCCTTGATCTGCTAGATACCAATCTCTGAAATGTCTTCAATACCAACATAGCACTTTCATTCACATTATCAATAACATGTTTCAAATATACTTTATTCATTCTTTCCATAGTGTTTTGTCCATTATTCCAATCATCTACAACTGAGTAAGGAAATCTCCTTAATAGGTGGAAAAACATATAAGTGATCAAAGAAGAAAATCTAAATTGTGTATACTTGGTCTTCTTAATCTTCTCCAAGTTTTCAAACAATTGAATTCTCAAGATTTCACACATATCTACTGGTACCTTGTCAACACACATCAAATATGCTATATGACCATACCAGCTGCCATATCATCTTCTCTAGAATTTGCACAAAACTTAGTGGTTAGGATTTTGCACAAATATCTTACATCATCTTGCTTGATTTTATTGATTACAATTCCTCTACCATTGTAGGATGAACCTATGTTATCAATAATTATTTTCCTCATATTCTTCTCATTTAAGGGAATAGCACCAGATTTAGATAATCTAGTTACATCATGAATCAAATTAGCAGTAATGTCTATTACTCTATCCTCTAGCCAAAATTTCCCATTATGAATCCCACTCAAAATGATCTTAGTGCATTCTTCATCATCAAACTCATATTTCAATGAATACCTAACAATCTCATTGTCTTTCAAATGTTCATATCCTTGCTTCAAAGACATATCATGATTGTAAATCTTCTGATACTCACTGGTAAAGTCACTGTCACTTAGGGTTTCAATCTTACATCCAAGATAACTTCTTACATTTTCCAAATGCAAAACTCCATTTGGTACAGATGATAGTGCTAACTTAGGATCATCTTCCAAGGGTTCTACTAGTTCTTTCTTCAATCTAGGTCTATTCTTATCTCTGATATTCTGAATTAAGGATACATCCATGATTGCTTCTAATCTCTTAAACTGATTCAAAGATTTATCAAGATAAATACCTCAAATTCATGATTTTAGAGCTTCTGCAAATTTGGCACTTCAATCCTTCACCAAATCACTACAAAATGCTTCCAATCACTGCTTTCTGCTCTTCCAAACACTTCAATTCGCTTTGATAGACAAATAACTTTGATCATAACCTTTTATCACTTGAATCTCACTTAGGTCTGACATTGCATTCAATTCTTTTGCCGCTTCATTCCAAAAAGTTGTTTCTGTTAACCTACAAAACTTTAAACTTCTTGCAATCTCACAAAACATAAAATTTTCTTTTGCGCTCTTAACCATAGCATTAGTACATCATAAACTACCTTACATTAACTGTGCAAGACTTAATAAATCATAAATCTACTTCTACACTAATTCTAAGTTCCTAAACTACTGCAATTTACATAATTTAAGTGCTTAAAGATAGGTCAGGTAAGGATTCACTCTTACCACTTGATACTTCACCTTTCTAATTACCTTCAATTTTGAATATGTCTCCTTGATCTGTGCCTTTAACAAACTTTACTTCATCTTCATTACTGCAGCAACCTTTTTGATTGTTTCCTATACTTTCATTTCTTCTTGCATGATTCCTAGGGTTAGGGTTAGGGTTAGAATGATAAGTTCCATTGTTCATTCTACAAAATCTTATTGTATGTCCAATCTTGTTACATATCTAACAAACAATTCCATTGTTCCCATATCTCAGTCCTTGTTGATTGATCTATGACCTACAATTTCTAACAATGTGTCCAACCTTGTTGCATCTATAACATACTACTCCATTTCTTCTATTCATATCTTCAGTAGGTCTCTTATCTGCATCGTTAGTATTCCTAAACATTCTATTACCATAACTATTCTCAATAACTTCATATTTTCTACATTCAATAGCTCTATGTCCAAAACCATGACACTTATAACAATAACCATTAAGAGGTTTAAATTGTTTACATGTGCAATCTCTCTTCATGTGACCAATAGTATTACAACCAAAACATCTACCTTTGAATTCTCTTTGCATACCTTTGGGTGATTCTTCTTGCTTTGGTGATTCTTCTTCTTTAGGTGCATCTTTAGATTTGTTGATCTCATTTGACTTCTTTTCATCAATGATTTTACATACTTTCAGATCTAGTTCTTTTCTTTCATCATTTGTTCTAAATATATTAAATCCAAGTCCAGTCTTATCATAGGATGGTTTTCCATAAGATACTTGTTCATCGATCTTCTCACTATTTGAATATAGCCTTTCAAGTTGTTGTTTGGATTGAGTCAATTCACCTTTCACAATCTTATTGTATTTCTCAAGTTTTGTATGCTGCAAATTTACTTTCTCAAATTCAGATGTTACTTTGCCAAGCTTAGATCTTAATTCTTCATTTTCAATCTTTAATCTTTCATTCTCAGATCTCAGATTTGCTTCATTTTTGTCATTTCCATCTTTCAAACTTAGTTTCAGTTTTGCTATCTTCAGTTCATGCTTAAGGATCACATTTTCTTTTTCTAAATTTTCATCACAATCTTTAATAAGAACTTTGGATTCCTTTTCAGATTTCAGATCTTCTATCTTGTTTTTCAATTTCTCAATAAGGTTCTTTGCATAATCATATTTCCTTTTCAGAGTGTTTCTTTCATCAGTAAACATATCAATCTACTCAAGAGCTTCATCAAGATTCTTCTGTAGTTGATCCATATCCATAGAGATCTTACTCAAGTTGCTAGGCTTTCCTTGAATGATTCTTCTTCGAGTAACTAAGCTCTGATACCAATTGTTAGAAATAGGGAATACTGAGACGGGGGTATGAATCAGTATTCTACAAACTTTATCTTTTGCCCAAATATGGATATAATAGATTATCTTCACACATGCATAACATAAGAAACTAAACAATATGCATAGCAATGGAAATAAAGAACTCATAACACATCATATGTTCTCGAGGAAACCCTAGCCAAGGGAAAACCCCAGTGGGGATGGTACCCACAAAGATTCACTAATCAAAAGTATCCTATTAAGGATATTGACCCTATTAGGAGTCTATTACAAGCATATAGTGTATCAGTCCTAATTAAGGGACCATAGGCCTTGTTAGAAGCCTCAACCCTGTTAGGAGTTGTCAATACAAAATCTGATTACTAGATGAGCCCACTGCCCAAACAAGTAATATACAATGTGTACAAAATAAGTCAAGGTACATAACCTTTTTCTTCTTGTATCAATATTCCTTTTCTGCTCTTATCTTTGCATTATCACTATTACATTTTCTTCACAATTACATTTATTACATCACTTTTTCTCCACTTCATCTTTCTTTTCAAATTACAAGTCATATATATACAAGTTATTAAGGCTAATAACTTTACATGGTCAGATTCTATATATCATTATCTAAGAGTTAACATCTAGGATTTCATCTCTTTATATTGTTAAGTCATTATTTTGATAAACAAAATAATCCCTTAACTCTTTACCAATTATACCTTCATATTCTATCCTGTCAGCTTCACAGTGTCTTCGGTAAAACTATCATAACTAATTCTGTACATGTTGTGCTGACTTGTGCTTTGAGATGGGTCATCATTAGCCATCATAGAGTCTATTTTCAAGTGCACAAGCACTGAACTCTCTCCAGTCAATTTCGTAAACAAAAACTATGTCTTGGTACACTGTGAAAACACTCTCACACTTAGACAAATTTGTGATGTGCTCTGCTATACTTGCTCTTTGACTTGTGTGATCTTCATGAGGATCATATGTTGCCATAATGACAACATCTATGTACTTACTTTAGCCAAATTTCCAACAAAAATTTCCCACTCACGCACTCAGGAACCTTTCTCCCGCTCGAATTTTCCACCATAACATGGTTTGTAAGTTTCACAAGGCCTTATATTGACTCAAGCAAGCACCGAGAGCATGGTATGAAAGAATACATTCTTATCTCATAAGAAATATATTTGTTAGAATAATTGATAAAAAAAATTATATTTGAAATATGAAACTGATGATAAGATTCTTATTGCTGAAGTTTTTGTTGATGATATCATATTTGGAGGACATGATACTTTATGTAAGCATTTTTCTAATGAAATGAGAAAATACTTTGAAATGTTGATGTTTGAAGAGATCAAATTCCTTTTTGGTCTGCAAATATAACAACTAAAGAAAGGCATCTATCTCACACAAACAAAGTACATTAAAGAAGTTTTGAAAACATTAGGTAAGGAAGACTCAAAACCAGTTGGTACACCTATGGTAACCAGATGTAACCTGACCAAGGCTAACAAGTCAACAAAGGTAAATCAAACCTTATATAGATCTATGATTGGAAATTTAATGCATGTTGTGCTTAGTAGACCATATATTGCACATGTTGTTGGCATTGTAGCTATATTTTCTTCTAATCCTAAAGAGTCACACATGACTACTGTGAAAAGAATTTTGAGATATCTAAATAACACTGAAAACTATGGATTGTGGTATAAGAAAGAAGGCAATTTTGAACTTAAAGTCTATGCTGATGTTGATTGGGCTAGAAATATTGATGATAGAAAAATGACTACAGGTGGAGCATTCTTTTTAGGAGAAATATTAGTAACATGGATAAGAAAGAAACAATGATGCATTTCTCAGTCCACTGGTGGAGCTGAATATGTAGATATTGCTACTAATTGTTCAAGAATTGCATCGATAAAGCAATTATTGGAAGGTATGAATGAAGAAATCACTGATCAAGTAATAATCTATTGTGACAATACAAGTGTTATTAAAATTTTGAAGAATCCAGTGATGCATGCAAAGACAAAGAACATATCTATTAAATATCACTACTTAAGGGAGAAAGTTCAAGAAAAATAGGTCAAATTGGAATATGTGAAGTCATAGGAGAAACTTGTTGATATATTCACAAAACCCTTACCAAAGGATATATTTGAATAGTTCAGAAGTAAACTAGGGGTCCATCCCCTATCTAATAGTCACTAAGGTGATATGTGGCTGCATCAACTTGTACTTTATTAGAATATCTAATGATGTTGATGCAATATGTTCACACTTTGGGATTCCTAAGGTCATGAAGAAGATGGAAGATGAACTGACACTGAATATTTGTACATGCCAAGTATAGGAATTTGAATATGAGCTGAAAAGATACTCATTTGGCTACTAAAGATATGATTATCTTTGGAATTGTTGTTAAAGGGAGAGATGATGAAATATCAATTAGAAATGAAGCTAACCAAAAGGGAGAGACAAATGATGTTTTGTAGTGATTAAACATATTAAATGCATAAGCTAAGAGAGATCTTACCGAGTCACAACATATAGACTGAGTTGCAGACACTTAAGATGTTTGGTATTCTATGGAATATTTCATATTATGTTGCCATCAATGCTAAAGGGAGAGACTGTTAGACTACAACTGACTCGCTACTTAGAGAACAGAATGTGAAGATGATCACCAAGCTATAAAATTATATGTGATACATTAGATCAGTTGTTATATTGTCATTGATGTCAACTAGTTTTGACTGTACTTGTCATGATAGTTGCAAACATATGAAGAAGATAATGTTGGTGAAGGAAAGAGATATTAGCCTAAAAATGAGATGTATGAGTAAGTTATGAATATGGTATTCATTGGGAAACTTAATGATGAGTCTATGACAATATGATAGTGATTTAATTGTATTACATGATTATGTTAAGTATTGAAGATCAATAATGTACAAGTTAATGTGGTTGGTTTATGAATAACTTAGCATACATTGAGTAGATATTGTGTACACCGAGAAGGTGTAGTGTATACTAAGTGTGGTATTAACCAAGCGAAAAGTCACCGACACATCGCAGTATTGACAAAGTGGAATAAATAATGTGGATCATGTGATTGCCGATATGATATGATGAGCTGGAAGAATTGGGGTGATTTTGAGGATAAATATACAATTTATTATGAATATCTATAACTAAAAAAAATTTAGTAATTGAATGATGAAGATTGAAAACATCTCAAGGCACAAATTTTGAGGAAGGTTAAAGAGGCAAAATTAAAAATGGAGTTTAAGAGGCAAAATTTATGGCTGAGAAGAAAATGGTTTATCATGTCTATATAAGGAGACAAGAGATTCAAAATAATGAATTTACATGAGGAGAAGATTGTATTCATGCAAAGATGGTCAGATAGGTTGAAGTAAGAACTGAGTAATTTTGCAGACAACATGGAGTGTCAAAAGGAGATTAACTAGGTAAAAATAAGTTGGAGAAAGAAATAAATTGAATAGATTATGATGGCCAAAGGTATATTAATATTAGCATAGATTTGAATATCTGAAAAGGAAGTTTCATTTCAATCAGGTCATTTATTATTGCATTCTAACCATTGCTACGGACAAAATCTCTTAACTGAGTGAGACTTAACAACCTTTATTTATTTCTTTATGACATTCAATGAATGTTGATTTTTTTCTTGTTGACCCAAGTGAATATATGGCCACATAGAAATGTTAGTGATAAATCCTTTAACAATTTCACATATTACAACGTGTTGTATAACCTTTAATAGGTTTGGCTCTTAACCGAGCTCACTTCAGAAGAGTGAAAATATTTTGGGTACTGGTCCCAAGTGGTTTTTCCCCTAAGAGGGTTTCCATGTTAAAAATCAATTGTTAGATGTGTATGCATGTGATGATTTTTTTTTATTTACACATTACAATTATTGGTTTGATCGGTATATACTAATTAATTTAACTGGCAGTCAGTAAATGACTTAGAAAGACACAGTCAAGTGTTTACCAAGCTATTTAAGTTTATTTGTTGAATTGGTTTTATACGTTTGAGAGTAAATTATGACTATAGGGTAACTGAACTTAACTAATTCACCCCCCCCCCTTTCAGTTATTTATCAAAATGTTCCTATCAACTACTTCCTTTTGATGCTTTCAATTACTTTATCACTCCATAATTAGTCTTACTGAATTTAAACCAAGCTTAATGAGACCAATAAGATAGAGATAATAATGCTTATTAAATCTAATGGTCAAATTTAAAAAAATATATAAATAGTCTCCACACACAGATTGAGAGAAACTTCACTTTTTGGAAGTAAAATCACAAAGGACTGATTAATCTAAAATAATTAGATCTACAACTTCAAATTGAAATAACTTTCTGGTATATATTAATAATGAAAATTCTTCATTGTTTACAAAATTAAATTGCAAGAATATAGTGTATGTAAAATAGCATTCCCTTATCTCTCTTTATTACAAAATAACATACTCTATATAGTAGGAGGATTGATATGAATGAAGAGACACATCTCTTCATCATCAGTCACAATTAGTTTGCATAAACAAACAACTAAGTAATAATAATACAAACAAGTATTTGGAATTAATCATCTCCAAGTAGGGCCTTTCATTCTCCAATGGATGATGTTGTACTTAAAATGCTTCCCTTCTGACAAAAGGATTTGATGACATAGTAGGTCTCTTTTCATCTGTCAATCGGGTCCCACTTATTTGCCTTTTCTTTATCTTCTTCATGAAAATTTTAACTATGAAATGCATAGACCTCATCCTTTGTTTTGGAATTTTAGGAATTTTTGTATTATGCTTCCATTCATGATCACTTTAGTGCCTTCAACCAAAAAAATTATTTGTGTTACTTAGCCTCTAAGGTTTTCAAAATGTTGTCTTACTCAATGAGGTATTTTCAGCCTTGAATTTTGACTCTCCCACTCAGACTTCACCTAGTCAACTGCACCTTGACTTCCATGTGGAATCCTATCATTGTCTTGTCAATCCACCTAGACACCACATTGGCTCCACCTCTACATCCTATAACATCATCGCACATTTGTCGGCCTTTCCACATGGAATCACCTCACAATCCTTTTTTGACATCACCATTGTACCTACTAAGATGGTAGGATCATGAATTTTTTCCATATATCCTCCCTGGCCCTCCATCCATCTCCTTCTCCCACACCTTGTGGTTCCTTTTTGCGATCCTAAGCACTTTCTCTTTCATTTTCATCCTAGACTATAGGATTAAGAGTTCCTAAAACCTATCACCATAACCATCAAGATCCATCATCAATCCACAACAACTAACCTACCATGTGTCACCATCTCATGATCTCATGATTTTTCTCTCTCTACATCAACCAAGATTTTGGGATAATGGGACAACACCATGTGTCATTCCAAACCCACCATCTTGCCTTGGAATGCATGCCACTTGTTTCCCTCTTATTCACCCTTGGAATACCAACTCACCACCCATTTATCTACGTTATCATCTACTGAGTCATCATGTGCTCAAAAAATATTATTACATCATCTATCAAGTCAAAGTTGTCTTCACGTTCGATCCCTTCTTGCCAAAAGATGACATGCCTTAGGAAATTCAATACAAGTGTATTGATATATAAAAGAATAGGTTTGACACACCCCCCAACCAATGTGGGATAAATCCCCCAAAAGAACTCTACATAAAATTGTCACCCTTATTTTATGCGTGCATGTCATAGGCCAGTTTGGATTGGTATGAAGATTTTTTAATTCTCCCTGATGCCCTTGTTCCTATTGGAAAAAATAGGTACTAAGAGAGGGGGTGAATCAATACTTATAAAATTTTTGAAACTCTTCCTAATTCCTTTAAACAATAATGAAATAAACTTCCATAATATTAATCATATAATTGAAAGGGTAAGGTAAAAATGTAACAAATCTAATTAAATCACATGCACAAACATAGCACCTCAATTTTGTTATCGTAGAGACCCTTGGTTAGAGGGAAAAACTACGGTGGGGATGACACCCAAAACTTTTCACTGCATTAGAAAACATTTTCTTAGTTAAGAGCTACAAATGTCACTTTCTAGGTAACTCACCCTCTTAGGAGTGACTGATACACTGTTAAATGTATATAAAAGTCCTATTATAGACTACCCTACTAAGGGATTGTATCCCACTATTACAATGCTCGCCATGTTAAGGGATTTACAATAAAGTCATGTCAAAGAATACCTTTCTTAAAGGATTTAGAACTTGTTGAAACTGTTAGGAATACAACAAGAATAAATGACCTATTATTTTCACTCTATTATGTTGATCAGATCATTTATGCTCTATCCTTGATCTGTCCTTTCTTTTGTAACATCTTTGTATACTTCTCTGCAATCATACCTTCAACTTATCATCAACAACTTTAGCTTTTCCTTCTCAACTATTATCAACAACTTTCTTCATTACCATCTTTGTCTTCTTATACAATTTCCACTGCCAGATGTAAAACTATTTTAGGGTTTCCAATCCATCCAAACATGTTACTACAAACTCAATACATTTTGCAAAAACATAAATCTTTCACCGCGTCGGCTAGATAAATATCTATGTTTTAATTTCCTAGGTGTAATATTGCTTTATTCCTATTCGCCAATTATACCTTGAAATATGCATAAGATTCTGTTGATCATTCCCTATAAACCATCTCAATTGACTCTCCAATCTATGTAGTACATTTTTATTTTTTTCCAAGTTCAATGAATCTTTCGCCAACATGAATGATTTGATTAATTAAGTAAAATTATGTATTGTCCTCTACCCTTTACCTATTTATCTATTTATTTATCCACCTATAGTCTTTCATGTTCACCAGTCATATTTCAATATACCAATATCTTTTAGTTCATCGATAATAGACCTTTTTCTTCTTACCACTTGTCTTCACCTGTTGACTTATCCTATTTGTCGATAAGGCTTTACCAATTTCTTTTACCTTTTTCCCCTTAGTGATAGTGTAGTTCATCAATTTCCTTTATGTGTACCAATTATGTACTTTTTTTGCTTGTTGGATATCTTTATTTACCAGTTAGTGTAACTTCTCATACTTGGCACAAATAATTTCACATAAGTGATGGTTTGTCAACAATGACAACCATAACTTTCAAAATCAGCATCAATGACCTCATTATGATTTTCCAACCAACATTCTGCCCCTTTGGCATTCATGGAAAAAACTTCAAAATTTTAAAAACTTGAGTAACACTTTCTCCCCCTACATCAGTTATCCTTCATTTTTATACAATTATTGTTAGGATTGAGTAATATTGAGAGGGGGGTAAATCAATATTACAACACTTTAAATTGAACTTAAACCAATTGTAAACAAACCATAAGATTGCAGAAATGAAAAGTATATAAGAAAATAACACACAACTCATAACACCATTATTTTTTTTATGAGGAAATCCTGGCCAAGGGAAAACCCTGGTGGGGATGGTATCCACAAGTATGCACTAGAGTATAATGTCCATGTTAGGATACCTAGCCCTCTTAGGAGCCAAGTATTACATAGTACATTTCCTTTTTAAAGGAATATCAACCCTGTTAAAGGTATACAAAACCCTGTTAGGGGTCTACTAAAATTACAACTCTTACAACCAATACTTATGTTACAAAGTGTTCTCAATAATGAACATAAACAAGCATCTTCCATGCTTTGATAGTTACAGTTGTAGTTCTCAATAACATCTATCAACCTCTGATCTCGCATCTTCCATCAATCTATCTCGCTATCACTTTATCACACAATCATTTCTTTGCTTTACAAAAAAAATTTCATATATATATATATATATATGTATTCTATCATTTAGTTGGCTCCCAAATACAATACAAAATAGAATAAATAATAATAAAAAGAGTAAATACTAAGTCGTCAATCTTGTATTACCAAATTTTTGGTAATCCACAATATTAATTTATCTTAGCACGTTATGATTCCATTGTATACTCCCTTAATCATCGTGATTGTTCATATGCTTTGTTTCACTGTTCCTTTGTCTTCGCATGTCTTCAAATCACTATAACTTACTGATAACAATACCAAAAAAAAAGAGACCTTAACTAAAGGTCATACATATCCCAAAATTTCTTCCTCTAAGCTTTCAAATCATCATCTATCATATACTATCTTTGATGTCCAAAATAGTATTGTCGTACTTTGTACTTCTATTTCTATACTTTATCATTTTGAAGACTGCATCTCCAAAACTATACTTAACTCCATGCGATCACCATATCAGATGAGTTGCTATAAATGACAACCCTCAAGTGCTCCATATCACTCTACAAACATCACTTTCCAACAATCTCTCCCTTTTTCATTGATGGCAACACTTAGCGATAAATGACTAAGTGTCACAACAAACACTAATTGTACTCTTTTTCTTTTCTCTTCTCTTCTCCCCTATTATCTTTTTCTTTTTTTTTTCTATATATACATTTTTTTTTACAATTTTCTTCTCTCATTTTTATTCTTCTCTCTTTTTTTTTTACAATTTTCTTCTCTCATTTTTCTTCTTCTCTTCTCCCCCTTTGACATCAATGGAAAAGGTGTACCCAAAATTGCAAAATTTTCAAAAAGTGTAGGACTTAGTGCTTGCTCACCAGTTTTAGAACATCTTGGAAGGAATCTTCCAAGGTCTTCACTTCATCATTCCATGATTTTATCAGCATAAGATGAGGTCTCTTCTGCTTTCAATTCTGTGGGCATAGAATTGGTCATTGATTCCCCAATCTTCTCCATTTTAGAAAGATGTACCTCAAAATTGATAGCTTAGGAGTGATTAGACTCTTTAGAAAACCAAATCTTTTCATTACCCTCCATCTCTCTATATCCAATACATGCATTTTATCCAAGATCTTTGATGCATATTTGTCCATCTCCATTACAATTTGTGAGGAGGTCTCACAATTGTTCATAATGTTATCTAGAGTAGACATGTCCTTAGCCATAATATCTTCAATATTTTGAATGTGTCTGATAGGGTTAGTAAAATAACTGTATAGCTCCCTTCCATGTGTGATACCACTTTTGGCCTTTGATGTAGTTGATCTCAAAATACCCAAGTCCCATGAAATAGTCTAGTATACTTCCTTCAACTTCTTTTCTAGATACCTTGTCTCTACCTTCTCTTCTGCGATCTTCACTAGAGACTCATAGTGACTATCAAAGTTATCTAGTGCCATATTCAGGTTCTCTACATTATCTTTTCCTTGAAAGAAAATAGGTACTAGGAGTACTTTATTTATTTTAAAAATTTCCCTAGCAATTACCTTAGCCTTTTTCTCTCCTTTTTGTTCAGATCTTTCTTTTGCCTTTGTGAACACCATGATGGATAGTCTCAGCAATTCATCCTCATCCATGTTCTCTACATCTTTTCTCACAATCTTATCCATACTTTCCAACAATGGAGTGGTGGAAGTATCAGGTTCTTATTTAACTTCATCTCTTACCTCTTCGCCTTTAGTTGCATCTATCTCTTCTTTCTATCCTATTTCTTCTTTTTGTTCTTCCTCTTTCTGTCCTTCCTCTTCCTATTTTTCTTCTTCTTCAGTTACTGTATTATCCAAGTTTCCTCCAAATGGATCATTCTCATAAAGTGAAGTGTCAAGGGTCACATGCACACCAGCAACAAAGAAATTTGGTTATTTGTCAGTACTTCTCTCCACATTACCCTCAGTTGACATAGAGCTCTCTCCAATTCCTATAGGTGTGGCTTTGGTAGCCTTGGGAGGTGAGGTTTATTTAGGAATATTGCTCATAAGTATCTGATCTAATGCCTTTTGAGTATCTTCAATAAATTCATCACATTTTGTACTCATAATTTTTACAAGTCTAGCTTTTGTTCTTAGTAAGGGTTTGAGTTCCTTAATTATTTTCTCTCTCCTATACAAAAACTATAGGAAACATGTCCTCAACGGTTTGATTCCTAATTGCTTCATCTTCTATTTGTGCAAGATGTTTTATGATCTCTAGTTTACCATACAGATCCTTAGGTATGATGTCCTCAATATCCAATAGGTTCTTTTTGTAAAATATTAGATATTCAATTACCATATCTTTTATCACTGCTTGACTATCAGAGTCATACCCCTCATAGTATATGTTCAGTTTCTTTAGGTTACCATCTCTTATAATCCTTTTGTGTAATATCTTTATGTCTAGTTTCCAGTGGTCCTCTATTTTATTTTTTTATATGTACTCTTATTTCTTCCCAGTTACCTTATCCTATTTCTTCTTAGGTTCCTTACCATCATTCTTCTTAGCTTCCACTTCAACCTTTTGTTTCTTAGGGATATTTGGTTTGGTTGATCTGGTGGATCTTCTAGGTGTGTTCACAAGTGTATCTTCTTGTGTTGTCTTCTTTGGAGTGATAGATAGGTCAATTATAGTGGAAGTGGGACCTACTATGTTTTCCACTTTAGAAGATGGAGGGGCTGCAATTCTCATGCTTGTTGATCCAGAAGTTCCCTCAGTCATCTTAGTCCTTACCTCTTTTAATTTTTCCTTTGTCATCTTGGCCTTAGCTGCCATATAACTAACCATTTTCTATATCTTTCTCTTCCTTATACCTCTATTTTTTTTTCCTCTGACCTTTGATGATTTATCTTCATATGTTCCCCATCTCTCCTTAGATGTGTAAAATTTAGATGCCAAAACATGTTCCACTTGCATGACAAGAACTTCTGAACTGATTTCATAGCCCATGGGGTAACACCATTTCTTCCTTGGTTTAACTACTTCAAAACACACACAATTAGTTTCAACCATGAAACAGATTATATCCTTGTATCTCTCAACCAACTCTTCAGGAATTATTACTCTTTCTTTCATTTTTCTTTGTAGAATTTTGATCATGCCAAATAGTTCACAATCTACCCATGTGTTGTTTTGTCTTCTGTAGATTTTTTATATCTGAATACCAATGGGTATGTTGTCCTTCCATGGTCTAGGGTGTATTCCATGGAACTTATTCTCAATATGTATATACATGTGAACTAGAAGTGAGCCAAATCTAAAAGCCTTAGATTTGTCCTTCTTTATTATATTCACATTCTCTAAAAACTGTTGTGCCAGAATCTCACATAGGTTGTATTTTGTGTTCTCTTTCACCATCCTATAGGCCATCATAATGAATCTTGCTGAGACTAAATTAGGTCTACTTATATAGTAAATTTTGTATCCTAGAATAATTTCAAATAGTCTTAGATCATGTTGTAATATATTATTCACTGTCATAGCTCACTTGTCCCATCTAGAGTGTGTTAGGATTTAAACTTGTTTATTGATGTTCTTTTATGTTGCAAGAGTAACTCCAATATTGTCCAAGCCATTAATTTCATAAATTAATTCACTACAAATCTTAATAGGTTTCTCTCATATCCCAATGAATTGGTCATGAACTCTGCTAAGTATAATCTTGAAAATTCATTCATGTGGGTTATTTTCATAATGGTTAGGTCATCTAGGTGTTTGAATTCATACTTTATTTTACCATCTTTCTCAATCATCTCATATATTTCTCTGAGTATCTCTGCATCACCTATTGTCTCATACTTGCAGTGTATGTATGCCCTAATATCCTCTACGTGCAGGATGGCGTATGGTGTTTGGGAAAAGGCTCCTTTAGGGTTGTCCTAACAAGATTTAAAGGGATGTTTCTTAAATTTGTATCTAGGTCTATCCACAACATCATAAATCACCAGTGCATCCATAGCTTATGCTTAAGTAAATGATGTAAATACCTTAAATACCTTGAATTAGGAACTTTCACTTCGATTGATCAGACATTGTAGTTGCTTGGTAGTTTGATATTCTCTAAACTCTACTCTCCTTGATTGTTGTTCATCAAATGGTGAAGAATTAAGTATATTTGAGGTCCATTATTCATATCTAAGTGAGAAAATGTAATTTACTCTATTAACTCAACTTCTCATATTGTCCATTCAATCACAAATCTTGTGGTCATAGGATATGAATCTTTTGATGAACTGCAATTGATTTAGAACCTAATTGAAGATCAGTGATTAGAGATCACTGAGTTTCTGATTAGATATGTAAGATGATTAAATCAGTAATATGTTGTCATTGATGTCAACTAGTTTTGACAACACTTATCTTGTAAGTTACAATACCTACACATCTATAGAAAGGAGAAAAAGGAGATGAAGAATAGATATATCTACATTGAGGAAGATGGATATGACAGATGAGGATAAGGAATACATTGGGTAACTTATTGATGAGTCTATGACCTTATGTAATTGACTTGATTATGTTGCATTCATCTATGATGACGAAAAGAGCACAACAACACAAGGTAGTGTGGTTGGTTGATGAAGCATTTTAGTATACACCGAGCAGTATAGTGTATACCGAGCATAGTATAAACTGAGCTTGTGTTCACCAACACATTTCTTTGTTAACCGAACAGAAAGAAAGGAACTAAATGATCAGTTTAGCCGATAAGGATTGATGAGCTAGAAAGTACATCATAATCAGAGTTGAAGATAATGTTTGTTACGAAGATCAATGGCTAACAATATTTGAAGAAGATCTAAGGGGTTGAAATAAAATATTTTACTAACACATCAGCCAAGGAAGGTTTAAGCAGCAAAACCAACGAAGGAGATTAAGCGGCAAAATTTCATGGATGAAAAGAAAATGGTTTACTTGTCTATTTAAGAGACTAGGGTTTCATTATGAAACTTATGCTGGAGGAAGGAAACTACAGAGATATCATGTCAACAAGCTTCATGCATGCCTCATCAGACTGGTTAAGGAGAACCGAATTGCAGAGATTATTGAGCGTTAGAAAGCTATAACCGAGAGATAGTAAGTTATTGAATATTGTTGAAATAGAATTGATATATTGATTAGAGATTTGAATGAGCATAATATAGATCTAAACATCTGCAATAGAAGTTTTATTGTAATCAGATCACCTAATGTTATAGTTTAACCATTGTAAATAGATAAATCTCTTAATCGAGTGGACTTGAAAGTCTTATAATGTCATTCATAGAGTGTACATTTGTTGTCCTGTCAACCCCATAGTGAATGTTGATTGGACAATAATGATTAGTGTTAAATCCTCTAACAAGGTCACACCTTACAGTGTGTTTTGTAACCTTTAACAAGGTTGGGTCTTCACTGACCTCACTTTAGAAGAGTGAACAATTTTTGGGTTGCCAGTCCCAGGTGGTTTTTCCCTGAACAGGGTTTCCACGTTAAATCTCTTGTGTTTTGTGTTCATTGTGATGATTTTTTTTTAGCATACTTTACATACTGAATATTGGATTTGATTGATAATTACTTTAAGTTATTGACTGGTAATCGGTAAAAGCATAGACAGAGTAGTATTTTATGTTACTGAGTTGCAAAAGTTTGTGTAAATTATTTTTGGTTATACATTTTGTATTTGGGACTATGGATAACTAATTCCCCCCACCTCAGTTATTCTAACAATTGGTATCAAAGCTTATTGGTTGCTTAGAATAGAGTTTTAAGGACTTCAACACAAAGATCACAAAATGTATAAGAGGTAAGTGCCAAAGCTAAACAAGGATAACTTCACAATATGGCAAAGTCGAATGAAGCTGCATGTATCTAGAATTGGGAATTCTACCCTCACCTTAATGGAGAATGGCTACCTTGCACCACCCACAAGACCTTTGACCCTTGATCAGTTAATAGATAGACATGAGCATAGTGTCACTATGATGGAGATTGATGTTCCTCTAACAGATACCGAATTTGAAGATATCAAAGGCTATACTATTGCTAAGAAAATGTGGGATAAACTTGCTCAAGTTTATAGTGGTGATACAAATGTCAAAAGAGCTAGAGCTGAAATTTTAAGAGGAAGATTTGATGACATGAAGATGAAAGAAGGTGAAAAAATAGTGCAATATACAAACCAAATAAAATAATTTGTTAATGCAATTAGAGGATCTGATGGTGTTACTAATGAAGACACTGTGGTAAGCAAAATTATTAGAACCTTATTACCAGTTTATGCAATCAAAATATCTGTAATCCATGAAATGAGGTCTACACCTGGTAGTACTCTCACTCTTGATAATTTGATAGGTAAATTGACTACATTTGAGCTTAATAATTATGATAATAATGTTTTACCAACTATTGAATCTACTTTCATGACTTCTCTGAAGATTGGTAAGTCTAGTATTAGACATGATGAGAATGATAGAAATATTGATAATGAGCTTGATGAGCTTGAAGCTCTTATGGCCAGAAGATTACCTAAAGGTAAAGGTAGATATAAGGGAAAATTACCTTTAGCATGCTTTAACTATAAAGAAGTTGGTCATATTGCTGCTAGATGTCCAAACAAGAAGAAAGATGATAGAAACAAAGACCGATTTGGTGAAGGAACCTATGGGAGGAGAAACAATAGAAGTTACTGACACTACAAAAGACACAATCAAGAAAATAGTGATAAAGGTAAAAAGGTATGTTACATTGCAGAAGAAGATAATACTAACACTAATTCAGATGATGATGTAGAAGTTGTATTTGTTGCTATGAAAGATGACTCAGAGGAAGAAGAGAGGTGTGTAGTAACATCACTGATTTCTAAAGTTAATAAAAATGATACATGGATCATAGATAGTGGTTGTACACATCACATGACTGGTGATGAAGAAAAATTTGATCATCTTGAGCAATACAATGGAGGATCTGTAAAAATGGGTAATGATACACCTTGTATGGTAAGAGGTAAAGGATCACTAATGATAAATGATAGAATAAAATGTGATAATGCTTATTGGATAGATGGACTAAACTATAACTTGCTAAGTGTGGCATAGCTGAACAATTCAAGTCACTGAGTTGCTTTTGAGAACAAGAAAGTAAAAATATTTGATGATGGAGGAAGACTTGTTGGAACAAGAGCATAATAGAAAGGTAACTTGTTTTATCTTAACAATGATGAGTCTTCTTTCTTAATGATGAAAAATTAGGATGCTTGGTTGTGTCATAAAAGGTTATGTCATGTGAATTTTGATAACATGATTAAGATCAATAAAAAGAAAAAGGTTAGAGGTCTGCCTAACTTAACAAAGCCTGATCATGTTATGTGTCATGAGTGTCAAAAAGGTAAAATGACAAAATCTAGTTTCAAAAGAAAAGATTATTCAACAAAGAAAATACTTGAGTTAGTTTACACCAACCTATGTGGTCCTATGAGAACTCAGAGTTACTATGGAGACAGATATTTCATTCTTTTTGTTGATGACTATAATAGATTGATGACTGTCATGTTCTTGAAGGAAAAATTAGAGGCATTTAAGATGTTCAAATGGTATAAAGCAAAAGTAGAGAAAGAGACTGGTAAATAATTGAAATGCTTGAGATCTGACCGAGGTGGTGAATTTATTTCTGATGAATTTACTAACTTTTGTAATGAGCATGGTATTAAAAGATAGGTCTTTGCACCGAGGACACCTTAGTAGAATGGCATTGTTGAAAGGAGGAATAGGTCAATTGTTGACTATGCAAGGACATTGATGATAGAGAAGAATGTAGCTTAGACATACTAGAGAGAGGTGTTTAGGACAACTATTTATGTTTTGAACCAAGTACAATTGAAGAAGGACACTAACAAAACACCCTATGAGTTATGGTTTGGACACAAACCCACTATAAGTTATTTCAGGATTTTTGGAAGTAAATGCTTTATTTTGAAAGATGAAATAAATGGGAAGTTTGACTCAAAAGTTGATGAAGGGATATTTCTGGGATATTCCACTAAAATTAAAGCATACAAGTGTCTAAACAAAGTTACTAATAAAATGATTGAAAGTACTAATGTTCGGGTTGATGAGTTTGATGACAAGAATGTAGAACAAAGCAGAAAGGAACTAGAAGAATATGGTAGATTCACTTACATTGAACAACCAGAATATCTATCGAAGACACAGACTGTGACAATTGGTCAGCAGAAAAACAATACCAAGGAATAGGAAAGAGAAACCGATGAGTAGGAAGGACCTACCGAGCAAGAAAATGAACCTGCACAGGATGAAAAATAGAGAAGAGATCAAGTACTGGCAATATTTTTTAGGAGACATCATCTTGAGACTCAAATAATTGGAGATAGACAAGCTGGCATGATGAAAAGGAGTAAAATGAGACAAGGTACATGTTTAGTTTGTGAATATGAACCAAAAAATGTTAAAGTTGCATTGGAGAATGAAGAATGGATTAATGCAATGAATGAAGAAATAGAGAAGATAGAGAAAAAAAAAACATGGAGTTTAGTACCCAGACGTAAGGATAAGAATATTATCGGTAACAAGGAAAAAAGATAGATTGGTATGCAAGGGATATGCACAGGAGGAAGGAATAGATTATGGTGAAACCTTTGCACCTGTTGCTAGATTAGGAGTTAGAATTTTACTTGCATATGTTGCACACAAAAAGTTTAGAGTTTACTAAATGGATGTCAAATCAACTTTTTTGACTGGGATACTTGAAGAAGTCTACATAGAACAACCAGAAGGGTTCATGGATCCAGAAAAAAAGGATATGTTATGTAGATTACATAAAGCTTTATATGGTTTGAAGCAAGCACCTAGAGCCTAGTATGAAAGTCTGCATAATTATTTGTTGAGTATTGGTTTTGTTAGAACAAGTGAAAATAGCAATCTATATATGAAAGGAAATTCAGATGATACTATCTTGATTACTGAGATATTTTTTGATGACATAATATTTGGAGGAAAAGATCACATTTGTAAGTCATATGTTGATGAAATGAGAAAAGAGTTTGAAATGTCTTTGTTTGGAGAGATTAAGTTATTTCTAGGCTTACAAGTGATTCAGCAGAATGATGGTATATTCATCACAAAATCTAAGTATATAAAGGAACTATTGAAGACATTTGGCATGGAAGATGCTAGACCTGTTGGAACACCGATGGCTACTAGATGTAAACTAAATAAAGAGGATGAAACTATAGAGGTAAACTAGACACTGTATCGATCAATGATTGGTAAGTTAATGTATGTAGTTCATAGTAGACCAGATATAGCACATGTTGTTGGGATAGTTGCTAGGTTTTCTACAAATCCTAGGGAGTCACACATGGTTGCTACAAAGAGAATTCTAAGATACCTGAAGAAGATAGAGGATTATGGATTATGGTATCCTAAGGAAGGCAAGTTTGAACTTAAAGTATACAACAACGCTGATTGGGCTGCAAATGTGGATGACAGAAAAAGCACAACCGGAGGAGCATTTTTATTCAGTGAAAGACTTGTTACTTGGAAAAGTAAGAAGCAGTCTTGTATTTCCCAGTCTACAGCCAAAGCAAAGTATGTTGTTGCTCCTACAAACTATTCAAATATTGCATATATCAAGCAAGTGTTGGAAGGTATGAATGAGGTAATCACTGAGCCGGTGATTATATATTGTGATAACACTAGTGCAATTAACATTTCAAAGAATCCAGTGATGCATTCAAAGACAAAAGCACATATCTATTAAGTATCACTACTTAAGAGAACAAGTACAGGAGAAGCAAGTTAGATTAGAATTTGTTACATCTAAAGAACAACTTGCAGATATATTTACAAAGCCTCTACCGAAAGATACATTTGAATACTTGAGGACTAGACTTGGGGTCTGTCTCCTATCTACCAGTCACTAATGTGATATGGAGGTTGCATCAGCCTAATCTTATCAGAAGATCATTCATGTTGATGCAGCATAGTTTACACTTTGGATCCTAGCTAAATTTGTGAAAGATTTGAAGAACTAGAATAGATTTGTGTAACAGTATACAAAGATACAGAGAATGCACCGAACAATAGAGAGATACATGGCTACTATAGAGCTGTATGTTTATGTGTTTCTTTGGCATTATTTTCAAGGGGAGAGATAAAAAAATGTGAAGTGAGAAGAACACTAGAACAACTATCAAAGGGAGAGAACTGAAATGAAAGGGAGAGCATTGAAGATCAATTACTGAGAATAGAAGAAGGAATCTAAGAGCTGCAAAGATCATATATGTAGAAGATAGTCTGCACCTACAAATGTTGTTAAGTAGCGTAGTGATTAAACATATTAAGCTAGGGAGAGCATTTGTTTATAGAGTTGTAGAATACATGTTTGGTATGTGTATGGCATATTTAATATTGCTTGGGTTTCCATCAATGCCAAAGGGAGAGATTGATGAACTACAACTAATTTAGAACCTAATTGAAGATTAGTGATTAGAGATCACCAAGTTGCTGATTAGATATGTAAGATGATTAAATCAGTAATATATTGTCATTAATGTCAACTAGTTTTAATAGCACTTATCTTGTAAGTTACAATACCTAAACATCTATAGAAAGGAGAAAAAGGAGATGAAGAATAGATATATCTACATTGAGGAAGATGGATATGATAGATGAGGCTAAGGAATACATTGGGTAACTTATTGATGAGTCTATGACCTTATGTTATTGACTTGATTATATTGCATTCATCTATGATGAGGAAAAGACCACAATGACACAAGGTAGTGTGGTTGGTTGATGAAGCATTTCAGTATACACTGAGTAGTATAGTGTATACTGAGCACAATATAAACTAAGCTTGTGTTCACTGACACATTTCTTTGTTAACCAAATAGAAAGAAAAGAACTAAATGATTAGTTTAGCTAATAAGGATTGATGAGTTGGAAAGTACATCATAATCAGAGTTGAAAATAATGTTTTTTATGAAGATCAATGGCTAACAATATTTGAAGAAGATCTAAGGGATTGAAATAAAACATGTTACTGACACATCAGCTAAGGAAGGTTTAAGTGACAAAGCCAATGAAGGAGATTAAGCGGAAAAATATGATGGATGAAAAGAAAATGGTTTACTTGTATATTTAAGATACTAGGGTTTCATTATGAAACTTATGCCAAAGGAAGGAGACTACAGAGATATCGCATGAACAAGCTTCATTCATGCCTGATCAAACTAGTTAAGGAGAACCGAACTACAGAGATTACAAAGCGTCAGAAAGCTATAACCAAGAGATAGAAAGTTATTGAACATTGTTGAAACAGAATTGATATATTGATCAAAGATTTGAATGAGCATAATATAGATCTGAACATCTGCAATAGAAGTTGTATTGTAATCAAATCACCTACTATTATAGTTTAACCATTGTAAACAGATAAATCTCTTAACCGAGTGGACTTGAAATTCTTGTAATGTCATTCATAGAGTGTACATTTGTTATCCTATCAACCCCATAGTGAATGTTGGTTGGATGATAATGGTTAGTGGTAAATCCTCTAACAAGGTCACACCTTACAATGTGTTTTGTAACCTTTAATAGGGTTGGGTCTTCACCAACCTCACTTCAGAAGAGTGAACAATTTTTGGGTTGTCAGTCCCAAGTGGTTTTTCCCTTAACAGGGTTTCCACATTAAATCTCTTGTGTTATGTGTTCATTGTGATGATTGTTTGTTATCATACTTTACATATTGCATATTGGATTTGATCGGTAATTACTTTAAGTTATTGATTGGTAATCGATAAAATCACAAACAGAGTATTATTTTATGTTACCGATATGTAGAAGTTTGTGTAAATTGTTTTTGGTTATACATTTTGTATTTAGGACTATAGATAACTAATTCCCCCCCCCCTCTTAGTTATTCTAACATCTTCAGATGTTGCAATCACAGATATAGGTTCCATAGTGTCTGTATACATTATAGCTAAGCTTAATTGAGCTCACTCCTCAGAATTAGGGGCTGGATATAATATATTGTCTTCATCCAATGCTTCCCCTAAGGCCATGTTCAGCCTTTTAGGTTGATGTAGCAATGTTATCATTAGGTGAAAGCACAGAAGCATCTATTATCTCTCCCTGAACCAATACCTCATTAGATTCTTTGACTTTTCATGTCTTGCCACTATTCTCATCTGTTGGTTTCCTAAAATGATTTTTGAATTCATCCATGTACTCACCAAGACTTTTACCATTGTCACCAATATTCTTCTTTATAACCATAGGAGGTGGACCTCTTCTGTTGTCCTTTCCATTATACTTGCAAAACTTTTCTATATGTCCTAGGTTGTTGCACTTGTAAAATGTAGGTTGTCCTCTATTCTAATTAACTTGCAGTTTACAAAACCTTGCAATGTGCCCAAGGTTATTACATTTGTATCATGTAATCTAAGTTTTTGATTCTTCCCTGATGTAATCTTTCCTACTTCTAAACTGATTAGGTTTCCTACATTCTACTTTCTTGTGACCATATGCATAATAGTTATAACAATAACCAGAAAAGGGTCTGAAAGGGCCTTTACCTCTACAATATCTCTCCATGTGTCTAAGTATGTTGCATCCATAGTGTCTACCTTTGAAAGGTATGATCTGATCTCTAGGTTCTTCAAAAGTAGGTCTTTCTTCAATCTTTGCTTCATGTGATTCTTCATGAGTTTTAGAACATTCTCCTTCATTGTATCCAACTCCAGTCATATCTCCTTTAGGTTTTATCTCTCTCTTTGTTCATCAATCTTATCACTTCTCATATGTAATTTCTTAATGTGTAACTTGGCTTGAACAAGTTCTCTTTTAATGATATGATTATATTTCTCTAATTCCAGGCATTTATCCTTATAGTGATCAAGTTAAATCTTCATTTGTCCTATCTACATGTTCGCTCCTTTTAAGGTCTCTTCAACTTTGTATCTTGCATTATTTTCATGTTGGATCTCTTTAATCATCAAAAGATTATTTTCTTATTTTTCTTGCTCAAGCTTCTTTAACTAGTCTAATGTGTCATTGTCTGAATCCTCCTTGATCTTTTCCATAAGGTCTTATCTCTGATTTCTTGAAAGTTCAAGTTGTTCCTTTAGTTTCTTGATAAAACCTTTTTCTCTTCTTAATTTGAATTTCAAATCACCATTCTCAACCTTTTCTTTGTCCAGATCATCAAGTGTTGCTTCAAAGTTTTCTTGCAAACTTTCAGAGTCCATTCTGATCTCTCTTGAGCTGTTAGACTTTCTCTCCAAGGGCCAATAGCTATGATACCAATTGTTAGGATTGAGTAATACTGAGAGGGGGGTGAATCAATATTACAACACTTTAAATTGAACTTAAACCAATTGTAAACAAACCATAATATTATAGAAATGAAAATTACATAAGAATAACACACAAATCATAACACCATTATTTGTTTTCGAGGAAACCCCGGTGGGGATGGTACCCACAAGTATGAACTAGAGTATAATGTCCCTGATAGGAGACCTAGCTCTATTAGGAGCTGAGTATTACATATTACATTTCCTTGTTAAAGGAATATCAACCCTATTAAAGGTATAAAAAAACCCTATTAGGGGTGTACTGAGCTTACAGCTCTTACAACCAATACTTCTATTATAAAGTGTACTCAATTATGAACATAAACAATCATCTTCGATGCTTTAATAGTTCCAGTTGTAGTTCTCAATAACATCTATCAACCTCTGATCTTGCATCTTCCATCAATCAATCTCGCTATCACTTTCTCACACAATCACTTCTTCACTTTACAAAAATTTCTTCATATATATTGTTGGAAATCTATTGGGAAAGTGTGATATTGAGAGGGGGGTGAATCAGATATCAAAAATTTATACATTTTGACATAAACAAACTTGCAAAGTATAAGCATTAATCTTAACACTGTAACAGATCTAATATCCTAATCATCATCCATGAAAATAAACATAACACAATTATTTTGGTTACCCAGAAACCATTGAAAGGTAAAACTAGGGTGGGGATGTGGTACAGAGGAACCCATGAAATATTTTTCATTTCCTACCATTAGTCTAATATTAGAAAAAATATAATCATAAAGTGTAAAATTGGTAATGATGTGCCAAGTGGTCATTTATAACCAGTTCAAGAAGTCAAAGAGTCATTGTAACCACCCAAAAGAATTATAAAATGGGCCAAAAATTTAATCACGAACATAGTTGAGAGGGATTTGAGAGAGGAAATTATAGTAGTGAGTGCAAAAGAGTGGTAAAAGAATCGGGCTCTCTGGCTGACAACCAGAGAGCCATTTATATTATGTATGCTTTTGGAGTTTTCATGTAACATGTTTCAATCATCTGGCTTTTGCAAATTTCATTTGATTCCTCTCTTTACCTATAGTGTTGATTCCTTATGCAAATCATGTTCTTATTAATGAATTTTTATCTCTTAAGATTGACTACAACATTCTCTTTCTTGGCTGAAATTTTTGATAAAAGAATTCTAGAGTGTAATGAATTGGGTTTGGAGTTATTGGAAAATGATATTAAATAGTTTTTTTTGAGTTATTGATAAGCGATATGTAATGGCCTATTCATTTATTTTTTGGGTTCTTAATAGTCCTAATTTGAGGACGTTATGATAGACTAAAATATAGATCGATTTGTTAACAGTCCTGAGTGGACAATGATGGTCGTCTTATTTGATAGAGAATCAGTTTAAAAAAAAACCAAGTGCTAAATCTTGAATGTGTTCAAGCTTGAAATAGTTTTCCAAGAATCATTACACCACCTTTTCTTAGCTTCGAACCACATTATCGGGAAGGTGGTTGAAACTGTCTATGCTCGCATGGAGGAAACTGAGAGATGGAGTTTTGATAGTCATCGTGAGAGGACTAATTGTAGAGTTATGTGTGTTTGGGATAGTTGATAGTTGTGAAGATTCATGCCCCCATTGACCAACGAAATCCCTCATATGTTGAACTTGACCTTCGTATCAGAGAGAAGGTGGCAGATTCAGCTGAGATAGACCCGTATGGAAATAAAGTGCAACGTTAGTCATGGACGGCCCACAAAGCCTATTATCATCAGTGAATATAAAATGACTATTGGTAAGTTGAGAGTTGGGACTGATTTCAAGAATCAATTATTTGGAAAGAAATATTTTTAATGCTCTTTGTGTTATCAAGTTCCACATTATCTAATAGATTCATGTTTGAAATGGAAACACAAAGCATGGAATATTCAATAGATGTTGGTGAGTCGATTCAGTGAAGGATTAAGATGTTATTACATGAATATGAGGGTTACTGGACAATTGAGAGACTCTAATCAACATTTATAAAATTGGAGATGATGAAGTATACAGTTTTGCAGAGTGTGAAGATTCCCTCCACATTAGGAACCCACATTTTCTTTTATTTTTTTCTCTGCTTGATGGAATTTTGTGGTCTTTTGAATAGCTCTTTTTCTTTGTAGTCACATTTTGATTAGATAGGACATAGTTATTTTCATATATAAGTTGATTCTTATATTTCAAATTTTTTTGTTTGACATCCAAATTGCTTCCAAAAGATTTGGGAATTATGGATGAATAAGGTTGATATGGATAGTATATCATCTTAAAATTTATGCACCCATGTTATTACATGTTTATCCATCCTTAGTGGATAATCTAGACTTAATTAAAATTCCATTTATAGATCCATGGATGTGCATATTCTTTTGTTCCATTTTGGGCCCTATTATGTCCCTTTCCCTAACTACTTTTCCCACTTTCTAAGACCCCGATGAAATTCTAGAAGTCCTTTCTGATGCAGAGAATCCTAAAAAACAACCAATGAATAGGATCCATTTTTATCCCTTCAAAATACATTCAAAAATTTCATTGTTTAGAGGCATATCATTTGATTAAACACAATAATTTTCAATACAAGTTCATTAATATTCCTCCATTCACATATCTTGACTTTTATACTTGATTAAATTATTCATTTCTTTTTTTATTGACATATTTTTGTAAACCCCTTTGTGCAAATTTTCCAAACTAGGCCTTATATAAACATCCAAAAATTATCCCAATCCAACTATTCATTTAGAAGTTATGGTGTTTGCACCGAGACCCATTTTTGTTGTCATCAACTTGAAATAAAACATGTTTCCCTACCTAGGGAATCTAATATATTTCAAAAAAAAAAACAAATTGACACAAAAACAATTCTGCATTAACCATTCATGAGTCTAGTTTCCAAATATGTAATCCATTTATTTTTTCAACTCATAAATCATTATACCATCACAAATATTTTCCTACAACTCTATTGAAGATATTTTAAAACTAGTCTTCACTAAAAGATACATAACTTTCACAAATATGCACAAAAACAACCCAAAACAAAATTAAATGAAAGATAATTAATATATCTTTCAATTTAATATAATTAGATGTCCTTAACCTTCCATATGTGTCTGTATCAAACACTATAATTTGATTGTAGTCAGGGAATCTCAAATCTGCAAATAACCACTTTCACCAAAATGATCATAACTTTCTTAAAACTAAATGAAATCACTCCAAACCAAAAGGATAAGGAATATAATTCACCATAATATCTAACCATAACTATGATACATCATTTCCAGAGTGTACATTTCTATAAAAGGTCTAGAAACTATTGGGATGGAAAGACAAGGGACTGAGAGGGGAGGATGAATCAGTAACCTCAAAAACTTTAACTGAATAACCAAACTGCAATAGTAGTGACTAACTATCCAACTAAACCCATTGTTTTAAAAATTCATTCAAACAATTTTGTAAATGTAAAGTGCATGAAATCAAACAATAAATCAATCATAAAATGTAACAAATAACACAAGTATTTTGGTTATACAGAAACCCTTGTTAAAAGGTAAAAATTGTGGTGGGGATGACACCCACAAATTCTTCACTACTATAGATAATAAAGCATGTCAATTAAGGATACAAGTTGTTATCACTTCTAGTGATCTTACCCTATTAGGAGTAACAATCAGGTCAATTAAGAGATTTATAATCAGACTGTTAAGTCTACTCTGTTAAGAGATTTTACAAACTCTGTTACAATGATTAGAGAATAACATAAAGTATCTATAAATGACAACTATACTTTGTCTGAATCAGATCTATGATATTCTAAATAAATATCACCTCTATGTGTAGTATATTGTCTGTTGTTATGCTTGGTAGCCTTGATTGCTTCTAAATAAACTGAATTGAATCTGTGTTTTTAATAATTGCTCTGTCATGCAAACCTTGTCTGAATTCTAATGTCTTGAAGGTGGCTATTGTTGGAAAAATGGTCAGCACTCCCCTCAGGATTCATGACATGGCTTAACTGCCTCCTGTGTCTTTTATAAGTCTAGTGGTTGTATCATGCATTAACAGGTCAATCTTTTGGTGCAACGACAACCACTACTTGTAACAAGTGGTATTAGAGCTTGGTCATAGGTTTGAATCCCCTCAGGTAATGTTGAGGGGGAGATTGTTGGCAAAATGGTCAGCACTCCCCTCGGGATTCATGACATGGCTTAACCGCCTCCTGTGTCTTCTATAAGTCTAGTGGTTGTATCAGGCATTAACAGGTCGATCTTTTGGTGCAATGGCAACCACTACTTATAATAGCTATTGCTTCAAGATTTCCTTCATCTATGATCGATTCATGTCAAAATGACATCAATTACAAATATATAGAAAACTGTTATGATTTCCATGACCTAATTAGGTTTACAACATCTTAGAAAACCTAAGATCTACAGTGTAAAAAATTAACCTAGATTTAACTATTACATAGGAATCATCACAACATTTAATGATTACATCCATAATAAATAAGCTTTGATCTTGGTAAAACATTTTATGAATCCATGGAACAATTTGCATAGATAGATGTTTCATTCCTTAATACTATGTCATTTTTTGAATAACTCGGTAAACATAACCTTTTCTGTTCGATGAATACACTGATGATCGGTGTGTATACTACTCAATGTCTACTGACCCTCGATGCTTGATTCATTTTGATGCTCGATAAATATTCTCTAGTGCTCAATTAAACCTTTTTCCTTTTAGCTCTCAGTTCTTCCTTGTGAAAGCTCAGTACGAAAGCTTGTTTATTTAATCGACTAGCATAATGTAACTTGTTGTGTCATCTTTTACTGACTAATCATCTTAGATAACTGACTGATCTAATTTGATACTAATGACAACATATAATGCTCAAATATAGATAACAATCTCCCCCTTTGGCATTAGTATCAAAAATGTAATGTATATAAACCAATATTCTTCAAAATGTTCTAATTCTCCATATATACATAACATAACATACAAAATTACTCAAAAACTAAAAACTAAAAACTCCCCCTCAGTGCATGCTCCCAGTATGTATTGTAGTACACTTAGCATATAAAAGTACATTTGGAATATACATTATATTTCCCCCTTTTTGAGATTAATGCCAAAATAAAAATTTGTACTTACATCTTGTCAAAAATGTGTTTGTGGGTTTTCATCAGAGAATCTAAGAGGTTTTCCTATTCCTCTTTCAAGTTGGTGAGAGCGATGTGCTCAAGACCGACTTGTGCATGCATGTCAAATATGTTCTCCAACATAGAAATCTCTGGTGTTGAAACTAAGGCTTGTGCCTTCACAATGTGTCACTCAATTATTTTGAGGTGAGGAACCATCTCTTCTTGTAGCTCGGTGACTTGGTCAATTATCTTATCTTCCATCTTCCTCATATCTACTCTCAACCGCTTGATTTCTTGAGCTTTTAGTATATGCTTATGAAAAGCATTTGGCTCAGTTAGAGACAAATTAGCACTAGCTAGGATATCAGCATCCAACGTCTTTATCTTTTCATTGACCTTGGCAGTGAAATTATCCACAGTGCATAAATTAAATAAAATTTGAACTATTTTCTGAGTAATAGATTGTAATTTGGTGATTACCTCAAAAAGCTTGAATTTGTTTATTTCCACTTCTTGGCTAATCTTCTCTACTAACTTATTTTCAATCTTTGCCTCTACCCTTTCTTCAATTTTCTTCTTGGAATCTATGTCTAGGGTGTTAATTTCATTTGCAAGTGTTGCAAATTGGTCCAAAATGGGGGTATCTTCATTAATTTGTACATTTGGTACAACTTGTTGCAAGATGTCTCACACATCTTCAAGTATCTTCTTGCTCTTTCTCTCTTTTCTTAGCTTTTCCTATGTTGTCTTCCTTTTAAATAACTCCCCATATTTTCTCAATTCCTCAGGGTCCAAAGTCCTCGGGTCACAATCATGAATTTCAATCACTTCATCAAGTGTGACTGGCTCTTTTCCATACTTTTTCTTCTTC
This sequence comes from Chamaecyparis obtusa, assembly GCA_027943335.1. Classification (NCBI taxonomy): domain Eukaryota; kingdom Viridiplantae; phylum Streptophyta; class Pinopsida; order Cupressales; family Cupressaceae; genus Chamaecyparis; species Chamaecyparis obtusa. Next base: position 655,799 of record BSBK01004514.1, read on the forward strand.
TTCTTGGACTCTTGGGGTGATGATTTAACAAATGGAACTATTTCCTTTACCTCAACACTCAGCTTATCCTACTTGGTAATTACTATATCTTCCTTCTTTGGTTCCTCGGTGACCTATGTGTTGGTCGACTGAGATGGAACTTAGGATGTAGTTTCTGTTAGAGTAGTCTCAATAGGCTTGGGGTCATCTTGTTCCTATGTATATGCCTCTTTCTCCTTAGGTGTTTCTATCTTTGTAGTATTTTTTGTTCTTGGTGTATGTTCCCTTGTTGTATCTTTAGGCTACTCAAGGATTGAGCATTTGGGTTCTTGTGAAATTATTTCAACAACTTGCATCAAAATTGGAAGATCACCCGGTATGATACTTATTGCTAGCTTGATAGGGGCTTCCTCTTCTTTTTGTCTCTAGCAACTATGACATCCTCATCATATTTGATATCGTCAGGATCACCATTTGTGATGTCCTCAATGAGTACATCATATGAATAATTACTGATTCCCTGTATTGTAACTTGTTCAGGTGCATCCTGAATCACATTTATTTCCTCAGTGGCATCAATGGTATCAGGTACCTCAATATCTAATAACTCAATTGTGTTCTTCGGTGCCAAGTCTACATCATCAAAATGAATGCATTTTCCTTTTCTCTTGAGCTTACTCTCAGGGATTATAGCCAAAGCCATCTTTTCTGATTCAACTCGGGCTTGAACTATTGAAGTCCAAATTAGTTGACTGTTCTCATCAATGTCTACCAGATTTTCATCAAGTATTTGTAGTGCCCATCTCTTTACTAGAAATCTCTTTCAATATGTTTTCATCAATTCCTCAACTTCAGGAACTGTCATTGTAGGCATTGCCAAAACTAGGGATTTTTCCCTCATTCTCTTTTCAGTGTTCAATGCACAAGTCCATCTCTATGAAATTATGTCATATAATGTCTTAGGTACATATTTAGAGAATTTAGTTGGTACCTTCCTGAATTTAATCATCATCTAAATTATAGCTTCTTTAATCTTGTTCTCGTCTTCAGTTGACAAATGCTCAAATCGACTAATTTCAGGATCACTTAATTCTCCATTTTCTATTATGTCTTCAGCTACTTCATCAATAGAGAAGTTTTTATTAACAACTTTAAATTTCTCAGTGTTATCTTCATCATCATCTATATCATCCTTCCCTCTAATTAGTTTTGTTCTTTGGTTAGGGGCCTCGGTAGTAGTTTTTGTACCACTTTTCTTGTATGTCTTTGTCGGTGATGCTATAGTAGGCCTAGATATTTTCACAACTCCTTTCTTCAGTGGAGGTGAAGCTGTAGTTTTTGACCTTGTGCATTCCCGTGTTTGCACTTCTACCTACTTCTTCTTTGGAGTGGGGGAAGGTGAAACCGGTGTAGGATCTACATCTCTATCAAAATCAGTTTCTTCATCATCATGGGGCTTGTTAGAAGTAACTGACCTTCAATTTCTACCTCAATTGGTATGCTCTCAGATGATTTAGCATCATCACCAAATTTCTTTGCTAGATTAGTCATCATTTTCTTGGATTTCTTTATTATTTTACCAATAACTAGATCTATCTTTATCCTTGTCTTGGCTTCTTCATAAGTGCCAAACCTAGTAGCTTTAGGGTCTTTAGGCTCAACCAATAAAGCCTTTATTGATCTAGAGGCATAATCAATATCTAACTCATAACCTATAGGGGATAACCATTTTGTTCTTGGTTCCACAAACTTAATCAAAGTATAATCTATATCAACTAGAAAGAAAATTTCATGTTCATATTCTTCCACTAGTTTTCTTGGAATTTTTCTCCTTGAATTCATTCTCTCCTTAAATTCTTCAAAGTAACGGTCTACTAAATTGTTAAAATTATCTCCCAAACTGTTAATCAAATATGTAATCTAGAGTGTAACTGGCTTGTTGGTTGACCAATCTACATTACCAACCAAAGGGGAAAAAAATTTCACATAAAAGAATATGCCAAGTATTAAGGAGCCAAACTTACAAGTGTTGGACTTAGCCGGCTAAATAGTCTTCATGTTTTCATCTACTTGCTTCAATAGTAGCTCGGAAAGCTCCAACTGAAATCCCTTCAAAACTATCTTGAAAGCTATGTCAATAGCACCACATGGTACACTGTTTGGTCTACTCGATTGGAATATCTTATAACCGATGACATAAGCTCCAAATCTTATCTTGGGATCTTTGATTGTGCTTACTTTCATTTCTCTACCATCCCATTTGGCTCTAGTGTTCTTTTCTATCTTGGCACGGGGTGCATTCCTTATTGCCTTGACTTTATCACTAGTTGGGTATTTGGTTATTACTCTTATGATGTTCTTTTTAATCTTTATTGGCTCATCCAACCATAACTTCCCATCATGATACCGACTCAAAACTATTCTTATCCATTCATTTTTGAAATTTTTTAGGAAATTTAGAGCATTAACTAGACCTTTAACATTCAAGTGCTCATGATCATATTTTAGTGTACCATCTTCACCACACAACTTTTGATATGTACAAAACATATCAAAATCTCTGATTTCCCCTATCTTGCAGTGAATATAAGAACGAGCATCTTCTACCAGCAAAACCATAAGTGGTATTCTTGAGAAATCTCCCACTTTGTCAATTTGCAATGCCACTTTGGGATGAAGTTTTTATTTAGGCTCATTCAAGTAGAAGAAACAATTAGATTAACTTCCTCCTCCTCTGCATACTTGGACTTGTTCACATTTGATGTGGATGCCATAGTTTCTCATTTAGGGTTTCAGTAAGTAACAAATGAACATCTCGACGATGATAGTACTTACTTGAAATAATGATGAGATCACTCAAAATACTTCAAATCTATGCTCAAATGCTATGAAAATCCTTTGCTCAAAATCACTCTGAAAACTCTTTTCTCTTCCTAATCACTGTGTGAAAAATGAACTAAGTTTACCATGTATTTATAGCTTTTTCAAATTCTTGCTTAAACCTTTTTGCAATAAATCCTCAACCTAATCACAGCTTGACAACAACTGTCAAACTTGGTTTATACCACAAAATACCATAAGCTCGATTAACATGAAAATTTCCACTTAGTTAATACTGACACTCGGTTAACCTTGCATAACAATTACCGACTAGAAACTTCTCACTCACTCTAACATATACTGACTGTAAACACTTAAAGCTCAAAAATTATAAAACCATAATGCATCTCAATTCATGGAGATTTGGTATGTGCACATCTAATATAAGGAACTGTATCATAAGTATGATCATTTTGAATTGTCGGTTCCATACATACCTTTTTCAGCTTAGGTGGAGGTGTCGATGTCACCCAATCCAATGGAGGAGGTTTCACCGACTACATTACTTGACTCAGCATTTTCATTTGATGCTTTTCTCCACATAGTGTTTCTTATCCTCATGATGTCTTCAATTGTATTTCCATTTTCAAATATTTGTTTCTCTGGTGCTCGGTCTCTAAAATCTTTACTTAGGTGACCGACCTTGTGACAATGTAAACATGCCATAGCAGTGCTTGTCTAGCTATGAGATCTTCCTGTCTATCTCTTCCTCATGAAATTAGGTGTAATATGTCCATATCTTCCACATATTGTGAGGTTAACCCATGTGTTATAATCCCAAGTGTAACCATTACCTTGTCTTCTTGGTTGATAGGATTTGTCATTTCCTTTCGGTGTCCAAATTTGCTTCATCTTTGTTCTGCATTCTTATGAGGTGTGCCCATGCATATTGCAAGTGTGACAGTGTTTCTCCATGTAGGGCTTGTTAGGAGTCCTATTCAACTTAGATCTACATTCATATGCTTGATGTCCATACTTGTTACAATTATAAAAAATAACCATTGAACTTAGGAGTGGTTTTAGGTTTACCTTGTGCTTTACTCCTACAAACATTTGAAGTGTGGCCTAGTTTACCATAGTGATAGCATGATAGCATCTTAGTGTTAGGAATGAATGTTGAATATATCCTATGGGGGAGTATTTGCATTCATTTTGTTGCAATTTTATGTTGCATTCATGACTGTGGTGTTAGAGTAATAAAGTGTTTTCTTATTAATTGAATCATATTGATTTAATTATTAAGTCACTTATTACATCTTTCTACTTAAGCTAAACTTTAGGCATATAATAATTAATTGCTTTATGAATTATTATTGTGCAACCTAGGGTTTTCCCTTTTTAGGGTTTCAGATCTCCTTTTATAAGGATTGATCTCTTTTGTAATCTTAATTCTGAACATTCATTTTTATTGCTCTCTCTTTCTGTGACAGGTGTTTTCATGAAAGTGTTCTTGGGAGCTGTGGGTTTTTTCATCAACTCCAATATGGTATTAGAGCTTCAGATCTATTTTCCCCTATCCTCTTCTTGAGAGATTCGGTCGTGTTTTTTAGTGTTAGAATAATAAGCAAAAAATGCAAATATTAACAAATAGAAGAGAACACATTAACGTATAATTTAACATAGTTCACCCAATCCCTGGGCTATGTCCACCAATAGCAAGTCCAATATCTTTATTATTATCTAGTGATTACAATCTAAAGCCTGCAACTCAATACCACCATAGGAAGCTACAAAATCCCTCATACAATGAATCTCAAACCCTAAGCCTTTTTTACAAGTATTTTTGACATAATGAAATTAGGGCAAAAAATACTCTGACTAATAGAAAATTGATGGCTGACCCTTTACAATATTATTAAGTCATTGTTGGCATCGAGGGGTGTTGCCCCTTGACCCCATCAGGGACTCTACCCCTTGACCCCACCTAGGGTACTACCCCAAGACCCCACAAGGGGCTCTGCCCCTTGACCCCATAGATAAGTTAAGGGGAAAGTCACGCTGAAAGAACCTGAGTCTGATTAGGCTCCACATACATAACAATTAGATCTATATTTTTTAGAGGGTTTTCTATCAAATCTAGGGGGACCTATTTTCTGGTCATCTTGGTTTCAAATGGGCCTCACATTTGCATTCAGAGCATCCAAGAACCCCTAGATCCATATAAAATTTGTCCAATTTGGACAAAGTTAGAATTTGTGGCAAATTGTTTTTGCAATCAACCCCAGCATGGATCCCAAAGTATTCACTATATTTTGGAGCATTTTTTGCCTAAACAAACCTCACAGATGCATCCGCAGTTCCTAAAAACCCCTATTTCCAAATAGGACACATCCAATTTGGACAACTTTGCATTTTGGGGCATTTTGGGGGGTACCAGACGTCTTGGCATGCTTCTTAAGGAAAAATTTGTATAGACTACCCCACTTTTTGAGGCAGCATTGTGCTGGTCTAGCATGCAAACTGAGGTAAAAAAAATCATAGTCTAGCTCACAAATTGAGGTTAAATGGCACATAAATCGAGGCAAAATTTGTACATCCTAGCACAAATCTTGAGGCACGCATACAATTTTGCAAAAAAAATTGGTGGCAATGGCCATTTGGCCATCAAATTTAAGCATGTCATTTGATGGCATCAGCATGCATCATCATCATTTGCACCATTTTTGGGCCCTCCAATGCAACAGTTGGTATTTTTCTCATAACTTGAGCATACAATTTCAAAATCGGGCAAACAAGATATCATTAGAAAGCTGATTCTGATCTCTATCCACATCTAGAGGTTTGAATTTCTGATTTCTCTTTTTTGATGGTGGTTTTTACTATCAAATCTAGATGTTTAGTTTCACACTTCGGGAGCTCTATCTTGCGCATCTAGACTCCATTTTGGGAAAATGGTATATCATTAGAAATCTTGTTCTATAAGCTTTCCACTGCTATGATTCATGTTTCCAGAATCTTCTCTAGGTACATTTTATTCATATTTTTGCATTTTTGCAATTTGGTGGATATCTTGGATGTTTCAGGTCTTGGGATCTCTTCCCTTTGAGGGATGGCTCATCTTAGGCTATTCTTTTGTTTCAGAAGCCTTTGCTATTCCTTGAGTAGTGTATACTTCACTTTTGTAGCATTCTTTTATGCACACACACTGAGATAAAGGGTCATTCTATTGCATGTATGAGATTTTGCACATGTTTGTGCTCTATGTACTTGCACTCCATTATAAAGTGTCTGGGGGGTTTGATGTTTGCCTTTTTTTTCCATATACTTTTGTCATGTGAGAATTGCTCCAACAACATTAGCCTCAAGTATCTCTATATGTTTTTGTACTCTCTCTGCACTTCATATTGGATGATCTTTTCAGTGTACCTATCATTACTCCATTGTCAACATTATGGGGGGGTTTCTACTATTGGTTCTACTTCTTCCTTGGTTCAATAGTGTGAGCTATGTATTTAGTATTTGATTCTATGTACTAGGTGGATGTAGTGGCTAGGTACCTATGCATTCTGATGAGATGGATCATTTACCATATGGACACTCTTTCTTTCCTATTTTTGGATGCACTCTTCCAACTTTGATTAATCAGCTCTTCATACTTTTGGTGTTTTTATGCCATCTATATTTTTGAGTTTAGGTGTTTTCCTTTTTTTGCCTCCATATTCGAGTAGTGTCATTTGAGGGCACTCGTGCAGATTATAGTATTATGTATCTTCAACTTCAGCTATTTTTCTGTGTTTGCCTCCTGATTCGAGTAGTTTCATTTGAGGGCACTTATGTAGATTACAGTCTTCTCTGCCTGGTCATATTTCATTTGAGGATCTTTAGATCATCAATTACTTATTGATAGATTTTGCAACTTCTTTCTTTAGTGATTTTGTACATGTTCATCTTTGTTCCTATTTTATGGAACATTCCTAGTTTTGGAGGCTTTTTCAGTCCTTCAGAATAGTCTTTGTCTCTTTTTGGAGTAGAGTTTTTCCCATGTGATTTTCTCTAATTCTCCGCTTTATAGAGACTCTCTTTTGTACTTGGGTACCTGATTAGGCCTTTTGTTGTTGGGACCCATTTACTTTTAGTAGTTCTTTCTAGGTTTTTAGCTTCTCCCAAAGTTCATCTTAAGGGGGGGTGTTAGAGTAATAAAGTTTTTTCTTATTAATTGAATCATATTGATTTAATTACTAAGTCACTTATTACCTCTTTCTACTTAAGCTAAACTTTAGGCATATAATAATTAATTGCTTTATTAATTATTGTTGTGTAACTTAGGGTTTTCCCTTTTTAGGGTTTCAAATCTCCTTTTATAAGGATTGATCTCTTTTGTAATATTAATTTTGAACATTCATTTTTATTGATTTGTAACTTCTATTTTTCCACATCAAGGATTTCTCCTCTCTCATGGATCCATACATTTAGGTCTCCATAGATGTTTGCTTCTCTCTCTTTCTGTGACAGGTGTTTACATGCAGGTGTTCTTGGGTGCTGTGGGTTATTTTTTTCATCAACTCCAATATGTGGTTGTCATTGATGTCAACACAGTGATCTATTGAAGATTAGCAGAGCAGCGGACAATGTTTGAAATACCACACGTGGAGTATTGAAGATCAAGCTATGCGGACTTTAGGACTTACTCTATATTATATCCTAAGATCATGGTCAAGAGCACATATGTAAATTCAATTATTCATGATAGTTATGTGTAATTCAATGGAAGTAGTATTCAGGCAGTATTCCTAAGAAGTGGCTTGTGGTAACTGGATGATATCTCCTAATCGAGATAGAATCAAGGCATAAAAAGTTGTATAGTTGATGAAGACATTATGATAGTGATGTGGACATGATAGCATGGTCAGAGGTTGCACAAGTGAAGAATTATTTTGTTTCGAAGCTGACAGTTTTATGTAATTGTGAAATATTGTGTAACGTGTGGTAGTTTATATTTTGTAATTGGTTAAGCCTTGTTGGCTGGCTCATTTGTAATTATTTGAGTATGGTATAAAGAAAGGATTTTTTTCCTTATTGTAAGAAGTATGAAATAGAGGTGAATTGCAGAATTGAGCAATATATGTTGTAAGAGGATATACAAATTGCAGAGATCTGATATTGAGATCTAGTGAAGCAGTTGGTGCGGTTTCGCATAGACAGAGGAGAAAAGATAAGTTGATGAGATCAATAATTATTCAGTATTATTTTATTTGAGTAGTATAGAGATTATCTGGATAGTGTGTTCAGTGATCTTTCCCTTGAAGTTGTTTGGACAGTGGGTCCTTCTTCCTTCCATAACTCCTAGCAGGGTTAGAATCTTTTAACGGGGATTCAAAGTCTCCTAAAAAGGACTCATATGTATAGAATGTATTTAATAAGGCTCTTAACAGAGTCTATCCTCTCACAAGGAATTTTTATATTGGTACATCTTGTGTGGGCATCATTCCCACCAGGGTTTACTCTCTGATCAAGAGGTTCCCTAGTCAACATATCTTGTGTTGTTGTGTATGTTTATCTTTCTATGGTTGATTCTTACATTTCTTACATGGTTAAAATCTATTAATGGTGATAAAAGTTGTATTTATCTGATAACTAATTCACCCTCCCGCGCTCTCAGTTATCTTGGTGGACTTTACTTTCTAACACTTAGGTCTTTGACTCTTCTAGTTATTCACCTGTTCAGCTTGCTTAGATGATTCTCCTTGCTCGGTGTAGCCTAATCCAGTAGTACTTCCAAGTCCTCTTTGACTAATCAGAAAATCATCAATTTTCTTTGAAACATCTTCGGCCTTTTTCATCATCTCATTATGTTGCCGTTGTATTTTCACTTCATTTCTGAGTTTTTCATTTTCTTCCTTGAGTACACCAATGTCTTCAATTTTCCTTGATAACTCATTATTTACTTGGTTGATCTCCTCACTTAAAACAACCATCTGATTAGATATCTCAAAGTGATGCTTGGTAAGTCTTAGTATCTCATATTCCTTCACTTGTAACTGTTCAGTCATTTGTCTTATGTCTTCAATAACCAAATTTCTCTGTTGTTCAGCTTGTCTAGCATTATTCATCACATCAATCATTCTTACCATTTTTTCTTCTTGACTTATTTGGAGGGCTTTCAATTGTTCAGTCAAATGAATATTTTTCTCAAATAAATCAAAGATTGCACTTTCAGATATGTCTAATATACTACCTGAACTAGATCTAATATTTTCAAATAGATTATCAATTTCTTCTTCATGGTAATCAGTCTCATAGTTTCGAATAGCCATGTCCTTTCTCTGAACTAGTAACTTTTTCAACTCATCCTTAGCTTGCTTGTATTGCTCAATAAAGATCTACATCTTAATCTTTTGATTCTCAATTTTCTTGTCCAACTTGTATTTTTCCATCCTGAGATCTTTCCTCTTTAGTGGTTAAACTTCCAAATAAGAAATCTACCTCTGATACCAATTGTTGGGATGGAAAGACAAGGGACTGAGAGGGAAGGGGTGAATCAGTACCCACAAAAACTTTAATTGAATAACCAAACTATAATAGTAGTGACTACCTATCCAACTGAATCCATTTTTTGCAACATTCATTTAAACAACTTTGTAAATGTAAAGTGCATGAAATCAAACAATAAATCAATCATGAAATGTAACACATAACACAATTATATTGGTTACATAGAAACCCTTGTTAGAAGGTAAAAATTGTGATGGGGATGACACCCACAAATTCTTCACTATTGTAGATAATAAAGTTTGTCAGTTAAGGCTACAAGTTGTGATCACTTCTGGTGATCTTACCCTGTTAGGAGTAACAATTAGATCGATTAGATCTACCTTGTGAAAGGATTTAAACAACACTACTTGAGTGTGCACTTGGTTAAGAGATTTATAATCAAATTGTTAAGTCTACTCTATTAAGATATTTTACAAACACTGTTACAATGATTAGAGAATAACTGAAAGTATCTGTAAATGAAAACTATACTTTGTCTAAATCAGATCTATGATATATTGAATAAATATCACCTCTATGTGTAGTATAATGTCCTCTATTCTGCTCAGTAGCCTTGATTGCTTCTGAATAAACTAAATTGAATCTTTGTTTCTGATAACTACTCTGTCATGAAAACCTTGTCTGAATTCTGATGTCTTGAAGGCAGATACTGCTTCAAGATCTCCTTCTTCATCTATGATCAATTCATGTCAAAATGACATCAATTACAAATATATAGAAAACTACTATGATTGCCATGATCTAATTAGGTTTACACCATCTTAGAAAACCTAAGATCTACGGTGTACAAAATTAACCTAGATCTAACTATTACATAGGAATCATCACAAAATGTAATGATTACATCCATAATAAATAAGCTTTGATCTTGGTAAAACATTTTATGAATCTGTGTAACCGTTTGCATAGATAGATGTGACATTCCTGAATACTATGTCATTTTCTAAATAACTCGGTAAACATAACCTTTTAGGTTTGGTGAATAGACTAGTGCTTGGTGTGTATAATTCTTGGTGTTTACTGACACTCAGTGCTCAATTTATTCTGATGCTCAGTAAATATGCTCTGGTGCCTGGTTAAACCTGTTTCATTTTATCTCTCAATTCTACCTTGTGAATGCCCGGTATGAAGGCTTGTTTGTTTAACTTACTAGTATAATGTAGCTTGTTGTGTCATATTTTACCAACTGATTAACTTAGATAACTAAATAATCTAATTTGATACTAATGACAACATCTAATTCTCAAATAGAGATAACAAAAACAACATAAAAATTGAAAAACCAATCAAAATAACAATAGTAGAATATACCAAATTGTATCAAAATATTATCCTTATCTCAAATCTGATTTTTTTCAACCATAAAATGACATTTATATCCATTTGAAAGTTATAAAACTTCCTAACTACCCCAAGATCAATGAAAATCATTTTACAACTTTTAATGCACCTTTGAAATATTGCATTTTTGCAACTTTGCATTTTCATGACAAGTTTAATGACTTTTTCACATAATGACCTCAAAACTTGACAAAAACCTTATAATCTTATCAAATGACCCTTAAATGACCTTTTACAATAATTAATTCCCTTTCATGGCATGTTTACATCATTTTGACCACATTAAGACCTCATTGCACAATTTTGACAACTTATTACAAATGGCGTGTCTAGCCTTTACATCTTGACTTAATGGACTCAAATGAATTTAAATATCTCAAATAAATAATCTTAAGATCATTTTTTTGTTTTACTTAAGGTTCTCGGACACCACTTTCCCTTTAGGTCTAGGCCAAATTTTGGCCCTGACCTTCTGGGTCACTGTCTTCGAGATCCTAGGCCCTTTCAGAATTTCAAATTTCTTCTCATCTTCTAGTCGACCCTTTTCAATTTCAAAGATGAAATGGTTATAAATAGATTCCTTCCCTCTTCATTTGATACATACACAAGTGCTTACATTCAATCACACATGCATACAATCATTCATATTACATTCAAGAGCATTCTACAAGCATTCATAAGCATTTTTGGAGCATTCAAGGAGATAATTTTGTAACACTTCAAGACTTTAAGTACAGGAGATATCTTGTGTTCTAGGAGATTTTAATGAGTTCATTGGAGGAATTTTCATCATTCTTTCATTTTCTTTCATCCACCTTCCAAGATATAGCTTCTTTCCTTGATGATAGTGAAGTTGTCAATCAAGGAGGGGCTTCTTCATTCTTCATTCTTGCATACCCAATTTGAGTACAAGAGCACATCTACATCCATTGATCTATTGAATAGGTGAGGTATATATATTTAATTTTATTGATACATCCTACTCTATTATAATATTCAGATACATTGGATAACTTCTTCATCCTTGTGGAATATAGATCTAAATCCTCCACAAGGATTTATACAAAAGTAAGGTTAATTCATACATTTTCTTTACTTTTTAAATACTTAATTTCATATTTACATTTAAGGTTTCTTCCTCAACCAGAGCTCAATTGAGGAAGTCCCCTCAAAAACCAAAGAAAACAATTTTTCTATCAGGATCAGGTTTTCTCAAGTTTCAGATCCACTTTTTGGGAGTTCTAAAATAGGACACAGTCGTAGATTCGGAGACAGAGAGTTCAACACAAAAGGTCTAGGCTGACCCCAAGTCAGAATAGACCTAAAAAATCATCTTAGCCTTGGAGTAGAAGGATTTATGGGTTTTTTTCATCACGCAGTTTTAAGTCCAAATCTAGTCCCATTTTCTATTCTAAGAAGTTCTAAGTGCAGAAATATAGGTTTGAATGGTACTTTTCTTCTAAAGGTGAGTTTGAAATTTACATTATTTACTTTTTGTATTTACCTTTCAAACCTATCATATTTTATTAGATTTAGTGTCTTTCCTTCTTTCCTAGTTAATTTCCAAACCCTAGGCTTAAAGGAACTTGTATCTTCTTTCCTAGCTCTTGGATCTTTGGATCTTTGTTTGCATTGGCACTCCTACATCACTTTGGTAGTGCTAATCTACTTGGATCCAAAACCTTGGGGGCTTGGCTTAGAGAATCTATTCTTTTGTGGCCCTTTCAAGGTATAGTTGGCCATAGAAAATTGGGGTGTGCTACACTTCTTATCCTCATCTCACTTTTCCCCCTATACATTTTGGTGAACCCAACACTTTCATGCTTTGTATCTTTTGATTGGGTGTTAGATTCCCTTTCTGTTTCTTACCTTCTTTGTTTTATAGATAGACTACATTGTATGATTTTTGTATGCATTGTGTCTTCTTTAGTCCATTTCATTTCATAGTTGGATTTAGATCTATAGCTCATACTTTGTTGTGGTTAGATCTCCCCTTGGTGTTGGACAACTCTTTGTGTGATCTCCTTTTATCTTTTTTTCCTTTGTGTATGAGCTTCATTACCTTAAGTCCCACCTATAGCATGTTCTTTTGACCCTGATTCTTCCTTCTTTCCTAGGAATCTTGATGATAACTTGATACCTCATGATCCTAACTCTTCCACGAAGAATAACTCTTCTCATTCATCCCATGATGAAGATGAAGCCCTAAGATTTCCTCTCATTCAAGTCCAAAAGCTTACTAGTGACCTTGAAAAGATGGAAAGTTGGCTTATTCAAGAGAATCGTAACCTAGATACTCTTTCTTCTATTGAATCTATCAAGAAATTTATCTCTAATGATGAGAATGGTGTTAACCTTTTTCATGGTATCTCTCACCTCATTACTTCTAATGTTAAGCCTTTAGCTGAAGAAACTCATGAGTTAGGATATGTCAACCTATTATTAGTGTTGAACCTTCATTTCCTATCTCTTTTCCTATGTCTAGCATTATTACATATGTGTCTTCTCTTGTGACCACATCTATGCAAGTTTCAAATCCTATCAATGTGAGTCTTCCTAATGACTTTGTTCCATATCTTCTTGTGAGTGTTCTGCATGTTTCATTCCCTACCTCATAGCCTTATTATCATAGTGTCCCTTATACCTATTCCAATTCTCTTCTTACCATGGTTCCAAGTGTTCCTCTAGTTACTTCTATTGTCCCTAGGTACTTCATACACTTTCCCTAGTGTATCGAATGTGTCTATGCCTCATATTTCCTCTAATGATTCCACTATCATTAGTCTTTCTCAAATGGTTTCGTCCTTACAACAACAACTTGATTCCTTGACTCAATTTAAGTTTAATGTTCCTACATGTGATATGGGAAGTCCTTTTTCCTTAGACATTATCTACATGGTTATCTCTCAACAAGTTGATATGACTCACATTGAGAATTACAATGGTAAGGGTGGCCTTGTAACTCATGTTAAAACCTTTCAAATCTTGTGTGGCAACTATATATTCCCATGACCATAGGATTATGGATAAGTTGTTCTCTAGGACCTTTCATGAAAAATCTTTATAGTATTATTGTTCCTTGCCTCCTTATTCTATTAATTCCTTCCAAAATCTTTCTAATGCCTTCATACAACAATTTCAAAATAATATTATTCCACAAGTATCTTTGACTAATTTGATGCATCGTAAACAAGGAGTGAAAGAAAAAGTTGTTAATTTCATTGGTAGATTTAAGCATTTATATGCTCATATTTCTTATCATGTTGCTGATATTGATATACAACACATGTTTATTGCTAATTTACAAAAAGACATTAGAGATAAGATTCTTCTTACTGAATTTACCTCTTTTTCCCAACTCTGTGTTGCGCTTCAACGCTATCTATTACAAGTGAGTTAATTTGAGAGCACCACTCCGATGGCTCCTATACCTGTTGATAAGAGTGTTTCCACCTCTAATCATAATAAATATCACAAACCAAATAATTATGTCAATATTAACAAGGTGTTGAATACGGTAAATGAACAAGTAGTCATTGCATCCAAAGGTGTCACTTCTTCTTCCTCTTTTTTCCACCTGGATCATAGGTATACTCCTCTTTTTGAGTCTTTACAAATTGTAATGGATGCTAATATCATTAAAATTCCTCCTATTAAAATCATTCATCCCACTATGGTGGCTTCCAAGTCCTTTGATTCCAAAGCCTTTTGTCAATACCATCGTCATCCTAGCCATGATACCGAGAGGTGTTATTCCTTGAAGAATACTATACAAGACTTGATTGATTCCAATTCTTTATCTATTAATGTCGATGATAGTAGTGGAAACAAATATATATCACCTCCAAACCAAAATATTCAGATTTATACCAATCCTTTACCTTCGCATTCTACCAACACTATTGCCCAACCTTCTTCATCTTCTTTGCATATTTCCTATGATGAAATGTTGAAAGAAGAAAATAGCCATGTTGTTAATCATGTGGAGCATGAACCTCCACCTAAACTTGAACCTCAACCTAAATCTCAACCTCATCCTAAACCTAAACCTCAACCTAAACGTAGTAGACAGCCTATTACTACCTTTGACCATTCTAATACCATTAAGTCTCATGATGGTACACTTTACATTGTTGCTAGGGTTGTTAGCACTCCTTCCTATAGTTTTCTTGTTGATTCTATGTCTATGATGAATGTTATCACTGAAGATAATCTCTTTCTTAAACATTCACAATGTGATTTCTATGATACAACATATGCTTTGATTCAGACATGTAATGACTTCCTTTATAGACCTCATGGTTTCATCTCCTTGCATGTTGATATTTGCGATAAAGTGGTGGATAGTACATTTGTTGTCATCCCTACTTCTGATCAATTTCAAGTGAAGCTTGGTCTCCCTTGGTTTTCTTCCATGCAATCCATTGATTATCCTATTCACAAATGCATTAAATTTCCTCATGATGGCAAGATTAAGACAATTAACCATAGTCTGTATCACACTTCTAGACCTAGGAATTGTGCTTCCCTTGACTTATTTTGGCCTTCCTTACCTACAACACCTTTGAATCATCTTGATTACCTTTTCTAATCCTATTGAGCCTATAAACATAGAAATTGTTGGAAACTACAATTGAAGCAATTGGTGTATTGTCATTGATGTCAAACCTTAACTGGTAAGATTGTTACTATCTAAGAAAGTATTATATCTATTTGATTGTTGAGAAGGATTAGGGCAAGGTTGATAACAATAGCACCTAAGAAAAGGTTGAGTTATCTTGATACTTCAATGAGTACTTGATTATGTGGCACAATGATAAGATAATGTATTTCTTATCTAAGTAAGAAGGAAGACTAAACAAGTAGGCTTAACCAAGAAAAAGTGAAGAAATCTAGTTTAAGCCGAGTGATGTTAGTGTCAACTAAACCAGTATATGCCGAGTAAATTTAGTGCTCACCAAATATCAGTTAATTGCTGAGGAACACAGTATTAGCTAAGGAAATAGTTTTAGTGGTGATCGAGCTACCAAGTGAAGATCGAGGAGTTGAACACAGTATTGACTAGGCATCAGTAATTTACATTTGAGGAAGAATTTAGATTCCTATCTAACATAGTTGAATTCTTGGATTATGCAAAATGTGTTGACTTTATTTATTGATTGTATGGAAGCATTTAATGCACTATAAACCATTTTATTGTGATTCCATAAAGAGATTTGAGATATTTTTAGAAGGATGGATGAAGAACATAAAGTTGGAAGGATTTGATGAATATGACCTAATTCTAAGATCTACAGAGGAGATTAAGTGGAAAAATTTGGATCGACCTAAATGAAGAGGTATTAAAGAAATCTAAGTGTGAGGTTGAATAGAGAGGATGTTGGAGTTGTTTTTATTGACTGTATAAGTAGAAAAGGCTGAAGGATAAGGAGTTGTGATTGCTTTAAGGGATTTTTGAGTAGATCGGTGATGGAGATGGAAATGGATCACAGTCAGTAAGCTAGCATATGTGTACGGAATTGGATCTGATATTTGCAAAGTGAGTTGTATGTTTTCAGATCAAACACTGACGTTACTTTCTAACCATTGTATCAATTTGAAATCCTTTAATCAAAGTTGACCTAATAGTCATATGTATAAATCCTTTGAACAAGGTTGCATTCTAATGGAATGTATGTAAGTCCTATAACAAGGTGCACTTTTAACAGAGTGGTTGAAATCCTTTAACCGGGTCACACCTGACAATGTGTTTGTAACCTTTGATAGGGTTGGCTTTTCACAAAGCTCACTTCAGAAGAGTGAAAATATCAATAACATGTTACAAAGTAGTTTTTCCCTAATTGGGTTTCCACTATAAATACTGGTGTTAATGCTTGTGTGAATGTTTTGGTTTGAACATTTCTTTGTTTTCCAAGTTAAATACTATTGGATAGTGGACTGCACTGTTATATATTTCCATTATGTATTTAGTAATGACCGAGTAGTTGTTGGTTGTTAGAGCTGATTTGTTGGAGAGTTTGAAAGTTTATTTTATACATTTGGACCTAAGAACAACTAATTCACCCCCCCTCTCTATTGTTCTAAATCATATTAAAAATTGGTATCAGAGTTGTTGGTGCTTATAGAGAACAAGTTTAAAAGTACTTGAAGTAAATGATTAGGATGTATAAGGAGGTACCAAAGCTAAATAAGGAGAACTTCCCTACATGGAAAAGTCTAATGAAACTACATCTAGCTGGTATTGGTGATTCAAAAAAGTATTACATTGAGCATGACTATGTTACACTTGTTGCACCTCTGACTACCAAGGAGATGAGAGCTAAATAAGAGCACAATCAAGCAATGTTGGAGATTGCATCTTCCTTAAGCTATCCAGAATTTGAAGATATCAAAGCCTACACAAATGAAAGAAAATGTGGGATACTCTTGCAAACATCTATGGTGGTGACATAAATGTACTAAGGGCAAAAGCTAAAAGCCTAAGAGGTAAATTTGATGAAATGAAAATGCAAGAAGGTGACAATATTGCACAGTATTGTGGTAGAATAAAAGAAGTTTTAAATGCTATTAGAGGATCCAATGGAACTATTGATGATGATACTATTATTGGAAAAATTTTGAGAACTTTGTGTCCTATTTATGCCATCAAAATTTCAGCAATTTAAGAATCTAGATGTAACCCTAATGATACTCTTACTTTGGAAAGTCTTGTTGGTAAGCTTACTACTTTTGAGCTTTCTAATTTTGATAACTTCATTATTGCTAATGTTGAATCTTCATTTAATTCACAAATGGTTCTGAGTAAGTCAAAGAAAGAAAAGGAAAGATGCATTAGTGAGATTGAAAGTGAAAGTGACACATCTGATGAAGAACTAGAGGATCTTGAAGCTCTTATGGCCACAACATTAAAAAGGGGAAAAGGAAAGTATAAAGGTAAACTCCCTATCATATGTTTCTCATGTAATAAAGTTGGTCATATAGCTACAAGATGTCTAGACATGGATGACAAGGATGAGGAAAGAGATAACAAGCATAAAGACAAAAGAGAAGGAAGAGATTACCGAAGGTGCAAGGACTACAAAGGAAAAGGTAAGAAATCCTGCTATATTGCTAAAGAATAAATTGACGCTGATAGTGATGATTTTGATATTGAATTATTCTATGTTGCTATGAAAGATGAATCTGATAAGGATGAGAAAATTGCACTAGTATCCTATGTGAACAAAAATGATAAGTGGATTATTGATAGTGGTTTCTCACACCACGTGACTAGTGAAAAAAGTAAGTTTGATACCTTAGATCATTACAAAGGTAGAAGTGTTAAATTTGGTAATGATGCACCATGTCCTGTTAGGGGTAAAGGATTGATTAAGCTGACTGATAAGATCACTTTTGAAAATGCTTATTAGGTTGAAGGTCTTAACTATAATCTGCTAAGTGTTGCATAGCTTAATAGCACTGGCTATCAAGTGGAATTTCATCACAGGAAGGCTAAAATATTTGATGCCACTGGTGAACTAATTGGAAGTGGAGAACAGACAAGAGGTAATTTGTTCTATCTAGACCTATCTAAAGAGACATGTATGATTGCACAACTTGATGATATATGGTTATGGCATAAGCAGCTATGTCATGTTAACTTTGATAATCTGGTAGAAATCAGTAAAAAGAAGAAAGTGAGAGGACTGCTGAGATTGAAGAAACCTGAGAATGTAATGTGCAAACAATGTCAATTGGGTAAGATGACAAAGTCTAGTTTTGAGAGAAAGACTTTTACTTCTGAGAATGCTTTAGATTTGGTTCATACTGACCTTTGTGGACCTATGGGTGTACAAAGCTATTGTGGTGCTAGATATTTTATTATGTTTGTTGATGATTACACTAGAATGATGATTGTAATGTTCTTAAAAGAAAAATCTGATGCTTTTCAATTTTTTAAGTGGTGTTTGGCTAAGGTTGAAAAGGAGACATGTAGGAACTTGAAGTGTCTAAGATCTGACCGAGGTGGAGAATTCATATCCAATGAGTTCAATCTATTTTGTAATGATAGAGGAATTAAGAGATAGATGTCTGCACCTAGAACACCTCCACAAAATGGTATAACAGAGAGAAGGAACATATCTATCATGGATTGTGCAAGGACATTGATGATCTAGAAGAATGTTGCACAAAAGTACTAGAGAGAAGCTATAAGTACAGTTGTTTATACCCTTAACCGAGTACAGATCAATTTTTTTATTGGTTTACAAGTATATCAAATGGAGAGAGATATTTTCATCACCTAGTCTAAATATGTTCATGAGATACTAAAAACCTTTGCTATGGAAGATTCAAGGCCAGTAAGTACTCCCATGGCTACTGGACAAAAATTGTCTAAAAATGATGATGTTGTTGAAGTAAACCAGATTTTGTATAGGTCCATGATTGGAAAACTGCAGTGTGTTGTTCACAGCCAACTAGATATTGCTCTAGCAGTTGGGATTGTGGCAAGATTCTCTGTCAATCCTAAGGAAACTCACATGATGGTTGTCAAAATGATAATGAGATATTTGAAAGGGACTGCAGATTATGGATTGTAATACAAGAAGCATGAAAGATTTGAACTGAGAGTGTATATTGATGATGATTGGGCACGAAATGTGGATGATAGAAAGAGTACTAGTGGTGGAGCTTTCTTTCTTGGATAGAGATTAGTTTCCTAGACAAGCAAGAAACAAAATTGCATTTCCCAATCTACAGCTAAAGCCGAGTATGTGGTTGCAGTAGTAAACTGTTCAAACTTGGTATGGATAAAGCAATTGTTGGTAGGCATGAAAGAAGAGATCATTGAACTAGTTGTCATTTACTGTGATAGCACAAGTGCTATAAATATATCTAAGAACCTAGTGATGCACACAAAGACCAATACATCACCATCAAGTATCATTACTTGAGGGAATTGATACAGGATAAGGAGGTCAAAATGGAATATGTGAATACAAAAGAACAACTAGCAGACATATTCACTAAAGCTTTACCTAAAGAAGCTCATGAATATTTGAGAGGACAATTAAGGGTTCTTCCCCTAACTGAGGTTGCCTAGTCAAGCTAGGAGCACTACATCAAATGTGCTGCAAAGAGTCTCTGACAAATTGATGTAGAGAAAGGTCATACTTTAGGAGCAGCCTAGAGTTGTGACAAGTACAACAAAGCTGATAATCAGTCATAAGAAAAGATGACAGAGGGGGAAATATTGTTACTGAACTAACCAGATGACATCTACATTTAAAGGATGTATGTTTTAGTTTCTTCTTTGGCATTATTTTCAAAGAGGGAGATGAATAAGATGAAAACACATGGTGAAATTTCATGGAAGATCAAGTAAGAGGGAGAAATTCAGAGGAAAGGAACAAGTAGAGATCAAGTGGATGTTACTGTGTGGATGGTCATGTAAGCAAGGCTAATTGATTATGAATTAGAATGAAGCTAAGGATATTATAAATATTTCTGATGGATAGATAATTTTTGAATTGGTTGGTAATTCATGTGTTAATTCATGTGTTATTCATATGGTGTTTCCATCAATGCCAAAGAGGGAGATTGTTGGAAACTGCAATTGAAGAAATTTTTGTATTTTCATTGATGTCAAACCTTAACTAGTAAGACTATTTCTATCTAAGAAAGTACTATATCTATTTGATTATTGAGAAGGATTAGGGCAAGGTTGATAAAAATAGCACCTAAGAAAAGGTTGAGTTATCTTGATACTTTAATGAGTACTTTATTATGTGGCACAATGATAAGATAATGTATTGCTTATCTAAGTAAGAAGGAAGACTAAACAAGTAGGCTTAACCAAGAAAAAGTGAAGAAATCTAGTTGAAGCCAAGTGATGTTAGTGTTGACCGAGCTAGTATATGTTGAGTAAATTCAGTGTTGACTGAACATCAGTTAATTGCCAAGGAAGATAGTATTAGCCGAGGAAACAGTTTTAGTGTTGACCAGGCTACCCAGTGAAGACCGAGGAGTTGAACACAGTATTGATCAAGCATTAGTAATTTACATTTGAGGAAGAACTCATATTCCTAGCCGACATAGTTGAATTCTTGGATTATGTAAAATGTGTTGAATTTATTTATTGATTGTATGGAAGCATTTAATGCACTATAAACCATTTTATTGTGATTCCATAAAGAGATTTGAGATGTTTCTAGAAGGATGGATGAAGAACATAAAGTTGGAAGGATTCGATGAATTTGACCTAACCCTAAGATCTACGAAGGAGATTAAGCGGAAAAAGTTGGATTGACCTAAACAAAGAGGTATTAAGGAAACCTAAGTGTGAGGTTGAATAAAGAGGATGTTGGAGTTGTTGTTATTGACTGTATAGAAGAAAAGGCTAAAGGAGAAGGAGTTGTAATTTCTTGAAGGGATTTCCAAGAAGATCACTGATGGACATGGAAATGGATCACAGTTAGTAAGCCAGCATATGTGTACGGAATTGGATCTGATATTTGCAAAGTGAGTTGTATGTTTTTAGATCAAACACTGTTGTTACTTTCTAACCATTGTATCAGTTTGAAATCCTTTAATCAAGGTTGAATATGTATTAATCCTTTGAACAAGGTTGCATTCTAATGGAATGTATGTAAGTCCTATAACAAGGCACACTTTTAATAGAGTGGTTGAAATCCTTTAACTAGGTCACACCTAACAGTGTGTTTGTAACCTTTGATAGGGTTGGCTTTTCACAGAGCTCACTTGAGAAGAGTGAAAATATTAGTAACATGTTACAAAGTGGTTTTTCCCTAATTGTTTTTCCACTATAAATCTTGGTGTTAATGCTTGTGTGAATGTTTTGGTTTGAACATTTATGTGTTTTGCAAGTTAAATACTATTAGATAGTTGACTGCACTGTTATATGTTTCTGTTATGTATTCAGTAATGACCGAGTAGCTATTGGTTGTTAGATGTGATTTATTGGAGAGTTTGAAAGTTTATTTTATACATCTAGACCTGGGAACAGATGATTCACCCCCCACTCTCTATTGTTCTAAATCATATTAATAGAAAGATCATTGAGTTAACTATACCTAAGCTTGATCTTACCCGTGGTCTTTTGCCTACACCACCTATACCTCCCTTTTCTAACTCTTCAACTTTCATTGAGAAACCTCCTACTCCTATCTCTCAACCTAGTGTGGTTCCTTTTGTTCTCCCTTCACAAGGAGAAAAGGAACCAATGTTGATTGATCCCACCCTACAACCTATCTCTAGTAAGACCAAACATAACTAACATTCCTATGACCATCAAAAGAAACATCAATCTAAAGCCAAAGCACATGTGCATGCTTCCAAAACCATCTTACCTTCCTTTGACCAGACTATTCTTAAGCCTATGGAGGAAGTTAATAATGTTAAAATGGAGAAACATGATGATTATATTCATATTTTGGATTCTATTATGATTAATCTTGATAAGGAAGATACAGTTGATGATCCTATTGATACTAAAAATGCTTTACATGATAGGGATAATGATGACTATGAAACTATTGATATTGATCATGATTTTCCTAACATGCTTTCAAAAAAATTGTTAGTTTCTCCTAGTCTCAAACACAATGCCCCTCAAAATGGTCCTTCTTTGGAACTAGCTATTGTTCCTACTATGTTGGATGTTGCTCCTCTTGCGAGTTTCCCACCTTCCCTACATGATATAGACTGTGATGGGGGGGAAAGTGATGTACTTGATTAGCCTCTCTAGTATGGTAGTTTGTATGCTCTTGCATGTTGTTTTATGCTTCTCCCATGTTGTGTTTGATATATATTTTTTAAGATTTCTTTAAATGACCCTTGTTTCTCTATTGATGCAAGGTGATAAAGGAATCGCAAATGTTCTATAATTCTTCTATTTGAATCTTTCTACTCCTATATGTTGTTACATGTTGTGTTATACATGTGTTATTATTCATACATGTGCCTTTTTATAGACCTCTTGGGATTTGTGACATGGTAGCACCAAATCTTTTTGGGTCTCCATGATGCTAGCACAAAAGGACTCTTCTTCATAACACTTGTGTGTTTTTCCTCTATTGTGTTGTAGTTATACTTTTGGAAATGATGAAAATTCATTTGATATAATATTTAATATATTATCTTATTATCATACTGACCCCAGAGTTAGTAGATCTTTTTTGTGCTTCTCTTTATGTTATGTGCCTATTCCCCTTGATTTGTCTCCACTTGGGGGCATTTCACAGTGGAAACATATCTAGTGGATGCATGTACGCTTTGTTAAATATATTTCTCACATTAAGGTTCTTGCAATAGCTTTAACATGGGGGCGTATTCTTTGCTCACTTTTTACACATACTTTTAAAAATAACTTTTCTTATTGAATCCCTTTATGGATTACTACATGATTCTAAAGAATGGATTCTCTTTTGATCTCTTCTTGGATTGCAAACAATCTAGAAGTTTGATCCCTTTGAAATTTATCTCTTTGATCTCTTATGGATGTGTGCATCCTTAGGTCTAGATCACCTCTTTTTTAGTTTTTCTCTTTTGGAAAATAATTTTCCCGAGGGTGAATCCTTGATGGGTTGACTAGCATGCACACACACTTGCTAGACCATTTAATGTCATCTTTTGCAGCATCTCTATCTCTTTGTGTGGTTCATAGTAGGATGTATGCTTCTTACTAGGAAAGTTAATCATGCTTATTTTCTTTTATATTTATGTTAGTGATATCTATCTTATTATGATTTTGGAATTAACAAGGACTCAAGTCCATTGGGGGATAGATGGATTATTTATCTCCTTAGTTGTGATGAGATTATCTTATGCCTATTTCTTTACTTTACCAAGAATTTGTGTTGAGACCATACTCTTCAACACAAATTCTTGGTAAAGTGGGGACTAAATGTATTGTCCTAAAATGGAAGCACCCATGTTAGGACATGTTTAGCCCTCCTTAGTTGATGCCTTGGACTCAATTCAAATGCCTCATATATATCCATGGATGTGCATATGCTTCTATGCCAGTTTGGGTCATGTTATATCCCTTTCCCCGCTTATTTTTCCCTCTTTTTGAGACCCTGAGGTAATTCAATAAGGCCTTACCCTTGTGGTCTAGGAAAAATTTTGGTCCTGACCTTCTGGGTCACTGTCTTTGGGATCCTGGACCCTTTCAAAATTTTAGATTTCTTCATGCCTTTTGGTCAGCCCTTTTCAATTTGAGAGATGAAATGGGTATAAATAGAGGCCTTCCCTCTTTATTTGATAAATACAAAATCACATACAATAAATCACACATGCATACAAGCCTTCATATTGAATTCAAGAGTATTCTACAAGTATTCATAAGTATTTTTGGAGCATTCAAGGAGATCATTTTACAACACTTCAAGACTTCAAGCATAGGAGACCTCTTGCATTCTAGAAGACTTAAAGGATCTTTGAAGGAGTTCATTGGAGGCCTTTTCATCCTTCTTTCATGTTCTTGCATCCACCTTTCAAGATCTAGCTTCCTTCCTTGATGATAGTGGAGTTGGCAATCAAGGAAGGGCTTCTTCATTCTTCATTCTTACATACCTGATTTGAGTACATGAGCACATCTACATCCATAAATATGTTGAATTGGTGAGGTGGATCTATTGCATTTGATTGATACATCCTACTTTTCTACAAGATTCAATTACATTGGAGCACTTCTTCATCCTTATGGAATACATATCTGAATCCTCCTCAAAGGTTTCTAAAAAAGTAAGGTAAATTCATACATTTGCTTTAATTTTTACATGCATACTTTCATATTTATATTTAAGGTTGATTCCTTAACCGGGGCTTGATTGAGGAAAGCCCCTCAAAAACCAAAAAAAAATATTTTTCTTGTCGGATCAGGTTTTCAAGAGTTTCAAATCTACTTTTTGGGAGTTCTTTTATAGGACACAGTCACAGATCTAGAGATCAAGAGTTCAAAAGAGAAGGTCTAGGCTGAATTTCAGCCTAGTCTTGGGTCTAGGCCGACTCCAAGTCAGCATAGACATGAAAAATTGGCATATTCCTGGAGTAGAAGGATTTATGGGTTTTGTTCGTCTCACAAATTTAGGTTTAGATCCAATCCAATTCTCTATTCTGAGAAGTTATGAGTGCAGAAATACATGTCTAAATGGGAGTTTTCTTCTAAAGGTGAGTTTGCAATTTACATTATTTACTTTGTGTATTTACCTTTTATATTTGTCATATTTTATTATATTTAACATATTTCCTTCTTTCCTAGTTAATTTTCAAACCCTAGGCTTAAAGGAACTTTTGTCTTCTTTCCTAGCTCTTGAATATTTGGATCTTTATTTGCATTGGCACTCCTACATCACTTTGGTAGTTCTAATCTACTTGGATCAAAAACCTTGGGGGATTGGCTTATAGGATCTATTCCTTTGTGGCCCTTCCAAGGTATAGTTGACCACAGAAAAGTGGGGTGTGTTACACTTCTTATCCTCATCTCACTTTTTCCCCTATCCAACTAGTTCATATGGACATGTTGATATGAATGGTTCAATGATGCATGTCTTTTTTGATCTTGATAGGAAACAAGACATGTGGATAACAAGTTAGGAGTGATAGGCACAATGGATTGTGGAATATAAGGACCCAATATAGATGGAAGGTTTGAGGGTTTTAGCATTGGGATATAGTAACCAAGGATGGATTTGGATGATGAAAAAGGGTAGTGGATAGGGATATCAGTATTTGTAGAGTGAGTTGTGTGACCGAGGCTCTCATCTTTATGATTCATTTTTACACCAATATGCTCATGAGTAGCTTTGATAGTAGAAATTTTGATAGGAGCAGATGAAGCTTAAGGGGATTTCTTCTTAAGCAAAGGATTTGGAAGAATAGGATATTTTTGAAGTGTATATGGAGGAGTCTAACAAAAGTATGAGGGGATATTCTGATCTTGACAAGGATCTTTGGCTAAAATAGGAAAAGTGTTGTTCACTTGATCTTGCTTAGAAAGTGGAGGGCTATGTGGATCTTGAGATAGAGGGATATCTTCTTGAAAGAAGGTAAAGGGTATGATTGGATTATCATTGGATACTTGGGATATGGTACCTTGTTCAATTATTGGATAGGGATAGATGTCTTGATCTGGATCTTCATTAAGACTTATTTCTTCACCTTTTGGATTATCCTCTTGATATATAGCCACTTCCAAGGATGAGGTAGGAATTTGGATCTGGGTGAGAAATGTTTGAAGGGATGATGAAGAATCAATTAGAAAATATTTGATAGATGTTGAAACACACATAAGCTTGGGGTCCATGCTCTTTGAGCTATGGAAAATACTTGAAGCAAGAGGTAAGTTATCTTGGATCTCTTTTAAAGGCAGCCCTTGAGGGTAGACATAGTCAACATGAAAATCATTAGATTTTTTGTTCAATGGAGGACCTTTGGATAGTTTAGATTTTTTACAAGGTGACTGCATGTTGGAAGAAGTATAAGTTGCATGACCACCATTAGTAGCCTTAGGTTCATGATTTTCATCAAGCTTGTGAGTAGTATCTTCATTAGATGATTCATTAATATTTTCAATTTCAATTTTGTTTTATGCTCATTATTTATATGATAGGCACATTAGATTCTCACAAATGAGATTCCACATGATGCAGCTTGAGGTAGCATGATGAGATTGTTTTCAAGAATCTCTTCCAAGGCTGATTCGTAAGATTGTCCCAAAGGGGTGAATGATCTATCCACTGGACTTGTAGAGATGTTGGGTTCAAGATCATGTGGATTTGATTTGTTGTTGTCATAGTATTGATATAAAAGACTCTCAACTAAATGTGATGTAACATCCTCTTCAAGATCTTGATCATAGATTGGAGTATCATAAATCTGTAGAAAAGGTTCTTGATAAAAAAAATTGGATTCTCTTGAGATCGCGAAGTAGGCTCTTGATCAAAGATGAGATTGATGTGAGATTGTGAAGTAGCATTTTTATTTGATGAAGATGAAGATATGGATTAATCATGATCATAGAAAGAAGGAAAAATTTCTCTCAATGAGTAATTTTTTGATGATGTATCATTTTTTTCCTTTAGGTCTTAAATTTCATATCTCAAAGATTGGATTTGTTTTGATATGGCTACAATAAGAGTCTCTTCTTCCTTGTTGCTAGGAGTTCAAGATTTAGCCTATTTATTTTTAGCCATTGTGAGATCATATTTCTTCTTTTACTCTTTATAATGTCTATGAGAGCTATTGGTTTGGACATGCATGAAATATTGATGTGATTGAAAGTTGATGCTGATAAGATGTGATGATCAAATCTAGGACTAGTGAGAAAATTTTGAAGATAGTTTGAGGATAAAGTTCTTTTGATGTTAAACTAGGTACGAGGTATCAAAGTTAAGGCTAAGTTGCCTAAGTATGTGACACTCATGACTCAAATTTAGATGATCAAGATTAATAAAGGTTGATATTGTTTTCTTCACAAATCTAGACAAGTAATTGACAAATCTAACATATAGGCTATTAAATCAAATTTAAGTGCAAGTTGTTTGACAAAGGTTTACTGATCACAAAAATGGTCTCAGGGGTCTGTAATGACAAAAATTTAGTTAAAATTTTCTCTTTGTTCTCAAAATTTTCAGACTTGTACAATAGAATGCAATTTTGTACGACACAGAATCTCAAACAAGATGACAAAGTAGTTTTCCCATATGACAGAGTGCTAAATATTGACAAGATCTCAAAAATTGGTTAGTAAATGGTAACAATTTGTATGACAATTCACAATATACCAAAAAACAATTCCCATTGTACCTTATGACTAATTTCCTTAACCAATCTCTAAAATACTAACTTCTATGAGATTTCTCTGGGGAGCAGATGACAATTCTTAGAAATAGGGTTTTGCCACTGAATTTTCATTGTTTTGACGTGTTTTCTAATTTTTAGGGTTTTAGGATGCAATTAATCTTCTTGTTTTTTGTGTTCAAGTGATTTAACAAGAATAGAAGATAAACACAAAAGATGATTTATAACAAAAACTACCTTAAGGAATTTGGCGTAGGAAGAAAACCTTTGCTTGCAATTACAACGTGATTTTTAGTGGTGAATATTGGCCTTTTGGTGAATTCTGGGGAATACGTTTCACAAAATTGGCAAATCATGTAGGTGTAAGCTGGCCCATATTCGCCCAATCTTGACATGGTAACTACTAAATATTCCTTCAAATCGCCAATTAGATTTGTCGTTTAACATTGTTGACCATCATATTCGCCTATTACTAATTTGACATGGTTCTTTTAATGGTCTCTTATTCACCAACAATATTAATAATGAATTGCATATAAAATTTAAAATAGCCAAATGGTTTCTATTGTTATCTTAACCACGACCTATTTCGCCACCCATTAATTATTTGTTTTATTGGTCCACGAGGTATTTCTCCAACCCGTTAATTACTTGTGTTATTGGTCGATGATATATTTTGCCAACCTATTAATTAATTGTTTTATTGACCACCAAGTATTTTTAATTTTTCACCAAAAATAGCATTGATTGGGTTGGCACTCGGCACATTTTCGCCAAAAGCCCAGGATTTTTTTTATAAAAAAAAATTAGAAATTTGGAATTTGGAATCATGGATTGATATAAATTCAAATCAAATTTAGAAAACTTAAAAGTAGTCTTATCGTGCATCGTTACAAATCTTTGGAGCCGGAGGGCCAGATTTACAAATAACAATATTGCAACAGTAAACAGAGCATTGAGCATTTCAGAGAGTCAGAATTTAGAGGAAGCAGGACAAAGGTAAATAATTATTTGTTCACATTTCACAGTATTGCTATTAATTTTAATTCCTAGAGGCTAGAATCCTAGTGACTGGTGAGAGGTTCAGGCCATTGGGTGAAGATGTCAAACAAGGGTGACTATCCTGAGATTGAGTATCCTCAGCCTACTACTGCTAAAGGGATTCAGATATCAAGGGAAGTTGAGACTCAGACTTCTCACTATGCTCAGGGCAATGAAGATATTGGAAAGATAGACAAGGGTAAGACTCCTTAGGGTAGTGAAGGGCCTGGGAGGCCATCAAAATGCCCAAAACTTAAAGATACTACCATAAAGGATTTCTTTGGAGTTGGCAATGTTTTTTTCTCCATCAACATCTGCAATTGTGAGTGCAAAAGCCATTCACAGTAGCTCACCAATACCAGTACCACAAGATAGGGTTGTCATTGAGTTAAATGAAAATCAAAATGCATCAAATGAGGATAACAATGGTGGCACGAGAGAAGATGTTCATGTTATAAGGGATACACAGAACCAGTTGGAAGAAAATGATAGCAATGAAGATAATAATGATGTTGGTAGGAAGAAAAGAAAAAGGGAAGTAAAAATGGGGCGGGAGTGGAAAATGGAAAGAAATTTTAAGATTGATTGGGTAGAAAAGTACTGGTTCATTGAACCAGTCCTAAGAAACGATGAGCAACCAATAGAATGCAAGTGTAAGATTTGTACCTAGAAACTTAAAAGAGAGAAGTTGCAGCTAAAGCTTGATACTATAGAAAAGCATATTGGTAAGGTTTATGAAAAATAGACCATAGACGAACAAGAAATATTAGTAGTGAGATGGAAATCAAAGGAAGAATGTCTTCATGTTAAGTATGCCATAGAATATGAAGGGCATAACAAGAGAATGGTAGTAATTGCTAGTAGTGAAAATCCAATCAAGGCTGGATTTAAACTTGCAGCCAATGAAGAAAACCTGGCAAAGACCGTTCAGATGAGTGTTTTTTTTCATATTATGTCTAGAGGGCATCCTATGAGAGACTTCTCAGAATATGGTAGTTTATTATCTTTTTTGAAAGTTCCTCACTATCATATGTCACATTGGTCAACAAATGTTGCATGGGAAATGGAAAACTATCTTTCTAAGATGGAAAAGCAAAATTTATAGGAGAAAGTAAAATAGTCCAGATTCATTTCATTATCCATAGATGAAGTTATTGTAGTAGATAACACTACTTGGGTCTATATGCATGTGTATATAGTAAAAGAACATGTTCACCAAGCTCATCTACTCTATGTTCATAAAATGAGGGGCAATTCAACAGCAGAAAACTTATATTTTGAAGTGAAGAATGCTTTGAATGAAGTTGCTGGTATGGATGATTTGACAATTGCAAAGAATTTAGTTTGTGTTGGAGCTGATGGAGTTGTAGTAATGCAAGGCCAAAGGAATGGTCTCTATGCAAGATTACAAACTAGTATTGCACCTTACATGCTTGGCATACATTGCATGGCCCATCGAATGAATTTAGCATATAAAATTGTAAGCGATTTTCCTACAGTGTCAAAAGTTGAAGATCTAGTTCGTGACATATACTCTTACTTCTGTAGAAGTCCTAAACATTTTGTAGAATTTAAGATTTTCTCAGAGGGAGTAACACCAAGAAACAAGCTTCTCAAGGATGTTGAGACCTGATGGATCTCTTTGCATAGACCAGTAGAAAGAGTTCTAACAGAATATCAATCCTTGATCAGAGTAATATATGAGGAGAATCCATTTGAACCTGGTGCAATAACCAGGCTTTGGGAAAGGATAGAGCATAGTGAATTTTTGCATGATTCAATATCAGAATATTTCAAACTTGTTGATTTATGTCAAACAATGATATTGGGGTCGGTAGAAGATGAAAGAGTTTTCAATGCATTGGGGTTTTTGAAATCAAAGATCAAAAACAAACTAGATAGAAATTTGGAAACTTTCTTGAGGTTGTTTGTAACTCAGTACAATGTTAGTGACTTTCCTTATGATAGGGCATTGGCAATTTGGAATTCCCTGCGTGAAAGACGGGGGCTTTTGAACACTAGTTCAAATTCAAAACATGGTGGTTCTAAGATAAACGATGGATCCTAGTCCCAGACTCATAATGAAGATGAATAATTTTTTGATTTTGAATACCCAACTTAGAATGAAGAAGATCAAGAACCTCTTGCTAGTAGTAGTAGTCAATTTCAGGAGCTAGATTCCATGTGGGATATAGAAGAGGCAGACTTCTCACTGACACTAAGTGAAGAGTGAAGTGATTTAGAATTAGCATTCGGTTAATAGGTATTTATAATTTTATACATTGTATACTTATTACTATACTTGTTGGATAAATTGATAATGGACTTGATTCTGAATATCTATTATT
This sequence comes from Chamaecyparis obtusa, assembly GCA_027943335.1. Taxonomy (NCBI): domain Eukaryota; kingdom Viridiplantae; phylum Streptophyta; class Pinopsida; order Cupressales; family Cupressaceae; genus Chamaecyparis; species Chamaecyparis obtusa. The sequence continues at coordinate 686,683 of BSBK01004514.1, forward strand.
GACAATTTGACTCATATTCAACTACAAGTAATAAGTATTGTTCATGATTTTTGTAATTTGAATTTTGATTTCATGATTTTTGTAATGTAGAATGTTCAAGAAATTTATAATTTGAAATTTTGAATTCATATAATTATTAATTTCCTTTTTCGTCACTATAAACTGTAAACTGTAAACGCCTTGGCCCTCAATGCCTCATAGTCATGCAAGCTGCAGCCATGTTATTTCAAGTTTCAACTTCAAGAATAAGATTCAAAACTTAAGCTGGGCTGGTTGTGAAGTTACTCAAATAGTTCATCTAAACCTGTCTCAACTTCACTACATGAAAATTAGAGGCCTTTTGAACCCTTCTAAAGTTACGGTGACGAATCGACGATCTTCTTAGTTCTTAACATCTTCGATTCTCCGCTCTCATATAACCTTGCGAAGTCCCTCACAAAGCCTTGTGTAACCTCTCAACTGTTTAATTTTGTAACTGATTAACCTTTCTGAAGTTACGCCTTTCTGCCAAATGCTTCATTATAGCTTCATAACTACCAACACTAATGGCCAAAAAACCCTCACAAAGCTCCGTAAACGAACTGTTCCTGACAAAGTGTCAAATATTAATCTGTCTATTGACACATGTCACAGTCCATTCCTCTGCACTTTCCATGTGGCATGCAACTAACTGTCACTTTCAACACCGTTACGAACTATTACTTTTAACTAACTATCTATTTATTTCCAAAGTTACGCACGTCGTTAGTCAGGAGTCCCTCAAAAGTTTGGAACCCATTAGCATCCTAACCACTTAACCATTGATAAGTTACGAAGCAACCCAGCATTACTTCGGAACATTTTCAATGGTCTATTAGTAACATGCACATGCTTAAAGGTTCTTTTAAGTGACTTGAAAAAGTAACGACAAAATAGAACCGATATGAGCCTTTCTAGGGTTTATTGGATTTTTAGAGCATATCTCAACCTAGCACTTAGGGTTTTAACATTTTGATCAAAAATTGAAAATTTAGGCCTTGGGGAGGAAAATTGGTGGAAATTCTCAAAGCAATTGTGAAAACTGAAAATACTACCAACATGGTCAAAGACTCAAAGCTTCATAATTTCTTAGAAATTATCATTTGTCAATTTATTATAATAATATAATTTATTTGTCATAGTTTATAGTTCATACTCATTAGTCAATTTATTATTTGTTAATTTCCTAATACTAAGCATTTACTTAATTACAATTGAGATTCTTGACTTGAACCAATGAGCTCTTTACAAAATTACATAGGCACAGTGACAGAAAAATTGAAAATTACAAAATATCCATGTATTAAATTTAACTTCCTTGAAATTTATACATCAAAATTTCAAATTCAAGAATCAATGATCATAGAACAAGTAACCAAACTCAGAGGTGAGAGGATAGAGACTTGAAGTCTCAGACTTCTATGATTTATCAGAAAATTACAAAATATCCTTGTATATTTGTATTAACTAAAACTTCCTTGAAATTTATACATCAATGTCAATGATCAGTGAATATGATCAATGATCAGAAAATAAAAACTAACATTGGCATTTGGAAAATTAAACAAATTTGGAAACAGTTATTAGAGTGACAGTTGGTAGCCTGAATTCTTCAGAATCAGTCTTGATTTGCACCAAAGGTGTAGGTGAACCGCAAACATAAGATACCCTATTTGAATTAACTGACCTCCCTCTATTGGCTCTTCATCTAATACCAGAACTATCTCAACTACTTCCATCATCCATGTCAATGTGGCAAGACAAAGGATTGTATCTCTCCAATGTTTTCCCATACCATAATTTCCCTCTTTGATGGCCAAGTTACCTCTCTAACTATCTCCAAGTCTTCAAGGCATTTGTTCCACTTGGCATCCATTATGGCTCAAGATTCTACAACAAACTTATTCATGTCAATCTCCTGCTTGTACAATTCATCCACAACTTCATAAAAAGTTGAAATTTCAGCATCACCAACAAAATAAGAAGCCACCTTGCTACATTCCAAAATTTGGTTGAAAGAATCAACCCACTCCTATCATTCCTTCAAGTGTCCCTCTTTGTCCACAATAGCAGGGATATATCCTTCAGAATCTTCAGCAAAAACCTTAAGCTTTGCCTGAACATTTTGTAACTTGCCAGTGAAAAATGCATACAAATCCTTTACTAATAACACCATTTCCTTAACATCAATTATTTTGTCAGGTAACTCCATTTTTTTTCCCATTAGTAAAATTAACCTATCAAAGAATTGCAAGAATGGGCCCCAAGTATTAAATAATGGGGTTAGTATAGACAAGGCATTAGAACATTGATATTATGTCCCCTACAAAGAAATGAAAGTACTATGAAGGATTTGAGACTTCCCTTTTAAAATATTTACTCTGTGCAATAGCACCTTCTTCAAAGTCTCATTTTCAGCAATTCCAATATCAGCAGGCTCAGGCTGATCAACATCCATTATTATCTTTTTTGTTGCAAGTTCTGGAGCTAAGCCCCCCTCATGCTCAATTTGGACCCCTGCATCACAGACCTCTACAAATGCCCTAGACTAATTTTTTAGAGTATTTATTTCATCTTTTAGCTCCTTCATAGTCTTATCTAGGAAATAATTCTTCTTCAGTTCCTCTTCAAACTTTTTTCTAGTTGCCACATTATCTCTAAATGTCCTGGCTAGCATGTTCTCCAAGTCCTCGACCACTACTTTATTCATGGAGGATGCATGATGTAGGAGATTTTCTATCTCTGATCTTGTAGTGTCCTACAACCTCCATATTAATTGGCTACCCTATTTTGTGTCTTGGATGTCAACCAATTTGGACTTACTAGATTCTGGGGCCACACACCATACTACTAGTGTCTTAGTGTCCATATTGAATCCAGAACCACTCATGAGTCCATCGGGACCAAAAGCTTCATAAGCTATAGCTTTATCTTGCCTCTTGATTTGGTCAATTAGGAATGAGGACTCCAAGTCCCATCCAGGGATTAGCAACATGCCACTTCTCTTTACAAGATCTCTTGCCTCCTCCATAGTTAATGTTTCACTGTTGGGATCATAGGCCTGTAATTTTTCAATCATTTCAACAATTTTTTCTTGTGATTCCCCTGGTTTCAAAGATAGTTTTAATTCATTTTGCTTAACTCTAAAGAGAAAACTTTTAAACTCATTGGACTTGATGAATTCATCATCATCTATAAACTCTTTAGCTTGGATGACCCTATCATCCAATCTAGCTACAGCCAATTCTAACTCATCTAGGGCCTTTTCTCCCTCATCTACCATTGATGTCAAAAAATTATGTCTTAATTCAAAAAAGTAATGGCTATTACCTGGCAAGATTAGTAGTGCCTTTTGCCTTTCCTTTTGTGGTACATTCATCAACTTTTGTTTCTTTGATGGCCCCTACTCAAATGTGGATGCCGATGGCTCAGCTTGTTCTGTTTCTACCATAAACACTACATTAGGTTCAACTTCCTTAGGGTTTATTTTGTCCTCCTCCTTCTCCTCAGAGATGTCTGGCAATTTAGACATAATATCTTTGTAATTCTCTATACACATTTCAATTCTCTGAATGTATTTGAGATCAAGAAAGAAACCAGGGAAGGTAGGGTCTGCCTTTTTCAATTGTTCCTCTACCCTTACAATATTTTTCCATTTACAGGTTCTCTCTTCATAGGTAACTTTACTATAAACATTTCTAATAACATCCTCCTCTTCCATAGGCTGATTTAGAGCCAAATTATGATTCCTCATTTCTCTCAATGCTACTCTAACAAAGTCTTCAGGGTCATAGATCCTTGCTTTACCAGAGGACAATCTCAATTGTCTCAGGAATTCATGGATTTGGTCCACAACATCTTTACCTATAGAGAAATCCCCTATTTGGAACCTCATTGCCAGAAAGGTTCCCTTATGTATTTTAGGGCCTAAGTGCTCTCTATCCATCATGATAAGCTGCCAAATGAATTCTACTATTGCCAATCTTTTTGGGACAAATTTTGGCAGTATGTGCGGAGGTTGAGGGAAAACATACACTCTTATAATAGTAAAATTGTCAAAAAAAAAACATATCACCCCAATTGTGCTTGATGTCATTGTCAATATTAAATGTTAAGGGTCTAAGCAATTTTCTAACAAGTAAAGGAAATCTTTCCCTCACAATACCTAACATGTTCATTACTAGATCCACAAAATCACTATAAAAAACAATGGAATTAGAGAAATGGTAAGTTTTATGCCATAATCTAGTCCACAGCTGAACCAGAACAGTTCCTCCTACATTCTCGGTCTCATCGATGAACCTTGGGTTGATGTAGCCAATATTGCAATAGAGGATCAGGTGCATCAGCATGGAGTAGTGATTGAACTTGAATCTTTTCAAATCAGTCTTCGCATTCATCAACTTAGTGTGCATTACATTGATTATGTGCCCCACATAATCATACTCCTTGTTGGTGTACAAGTCCTGAACATCTATAGCCATGAAAAAAATGTCAAGAGTCACTGTCGAACCTCCATCTAGTCCAATAACTTTGTGTAGACCATAGATGGTATTCTAGAAATAGGGGAAGAAAAGTTCAATATCAAATGAATCTGCAACCTTCTTCAGTAACAACCCTGCCTCTTTCTTTTCTCTAGGAATACGTCTCCTCATAACCCTTCCATGGTAGTAACTTTTATGTCTATTAAACAGGGCCTCCTCTACTCCTAGGTCAATATCCATGCTCATAGGTCCCTGAAGGTTGAAAGCTTGAGTAAAAGTCTCTCTATCTAACATGCAGAGTATAGACTTGGCATGCTTGTGGAAAGCTTGTGTCACTAGATTGTATGCTTGAATTAGCACTTTCATGAGATCTACATCCAAAAATAACTCAAGTACTATCAACTTTCCCAAGTTCCTATCCCATGGGTTTGAAACAGGGGGGCCTCTAATTCTATTGTTATAGAAAAACATGAAGAGCTCATACCCAGTTGTGTTTGGGCAGTCAACATCCCTACAGAATGCATAAGGGTCCCTCCATTCATAAGTGTTAGCTGATTGCAAATTTGAGGATCCAAGCAATAGTTTCATCCATTCTTCAGCGTATATGTTTGGCCTCTTTGTTATTGAATGCACAACAACACTCTTTTCTGGTACTGCAACAACATCAAGAGATCCTTGTTTTGCCATTCTTTTAAGTATACTAAACTCTAAGCAGTAAGCTCCTTTTTTGTCTACACTTAAAGCCAAAGGTTTCAACTCTCTGGTTGCTCTTAGTCTTTGACTCTGGAAATTATGGATGCTTTGTGAAGCCACTGAAGTGTGAACTGCATTTAATAACTAACAAGTAACAAGCAACTCACAAGTACAACCAGGCTACTAGCCACCAGGCCACCTACTCTATTAAAAATTAAAATCTCATCAAGCACACATGCATGAAATTAGTAATTACCTTTTTCAGAAAAGTGTCACTGTCAACTGTCACTTCTAGCATAGATTTGGCAGTGATCCAAGACTCCAAGAGCAAATAATTAGTGTGTTGTCAAAGTGACACTAACGGTACATCTAACCCTAGGTCCCTATCACAAATTTTCAACTTTGCTAAATTGCTACTTGCAAAGCAGGGGCCTTGGCCCTTGGCCATTTGAATTTGAAATCCAAAAACTTTGAGACTTGCAAAGTCATGCAATACCTTTTTGAAACTTTGGGACTGTTAAACTAACTAGAAAAATGAAACCTTGAGATGTTACGACACAACCTGGCATGCCACATGACACTTGTACTTCGCACTTTCCATGTGGCATACAACTTACTCTCCGTCTCTCACTTTTTAACACCTTAAAAAGTTACGCACAAAGTTAGTCGCGCCTTTGGAACCCCTAACCATCATAATAAATTAACCATTGCGAAGTTACGAAATAGCCGGATGTAACTTTGGAACCGATAACTGTCATAATAAATTAACCGTTGAGAAGTTACGAAACAACTAGGCATAACTTCGGAACCGATCACCATCATAATAAATTAACCGTTGAGAAGTTACAAAACAGCTAGGCGTAACTTCAAAACCCATCACCATCATAATAAATTAACCGTTGAGAAGTTATGAAACAGCCAGGCGTAACTTTGGAATAGATCACCATCATATTAAATTAAACATTGAGAAGTTATGAAACAACCAGGCATAACTTTGGAGCTTGGAGTGGGTTCCAATTTATTTAGTACTCTGATTTAGCATTCTGATTTACTAATTACAATTTACATATTTTTCAATTTATAAATAATAAAACTATTGTTTAATTTCATGATTCACGTAACATGTTACTGTATTAGAATTTAGTGTATTGACTATTGAAATTTGAAGTATTGGCAAATAATGTGTATTACGTAAAACTAAAAATAGTAACGCTATTTGAAAAAGAGTCTTCTGACTTCTCAATGTTTCATTTGTATACAGTATTACAAATTTATAGACTACAGTAGTACTATGAAATTCAAAAACTGGTATACAATATATTATATACATAATACTGGTAACTTAAACTGAATCACTAATTCAAAATTCCACTGAACGGTTGTGGTTTCCCCAGAAGGAGAAGCAACAAGCTTCCAACCGTTTCCAAAAACAAAATGAAAAGTACATTCAATTATTTTGTATTTACAAATTACAACTCACAAGTAATAAATTTTTTTGTAAGATCCACAAAGGCAAAAAGATTAGTTAATGCACAGACCAAAAAATAACGGGATCATCTAATTCATCTCCTCCTAGAACGCCTCCTGGTTGAAGCCATGATTGTAAAAAATGGCATGCATCTCCTCCTTGTCATGTTCTACTTCAAGTTCGAACATGTAACTTTTGTAACCGGCGTAACTAGTAGCATGATCCCATGCTGCAGACATTAGATGACTGAGGACATCCTGCTGAATCTCCTCCTCCATATCCAAATTTGGTTGGATAACAAGTTCTGGGTTCTCATTTGATGATCCCTCAACTACTAGAACACCCATTCTGTGAAAGCGCCCAGAAAATACAAATAATCACCAACTTGTCATCCAAATTTAGAAATTTAGAAAGCGCCCATGCTCTGCAATTCCACTACCAAGGAGTATATAAAGAAAATAATCACCAACTTGCCAGCCGCAATAAATTTTGAAGAAATGTTTCACGTAAGGTGGGTTGCCTGGGAAAAGGAAATTAATGAATATCGATAAAGAAAAATTGCAGACATTGTAATATCATGTGTAACTTGGCTCTGAAGTTGAAAAGAAGAATAATGAATGTTGATGAATCACAGCTCATATCCTGTATAATTATCCTTTTTAATGTCTAATCAAAATCTTGGCCTGGATTATGTACCACTCAAGTAACGCAAACTGCCAGCGTTGCCTCGGAACCACCATATCCTAGTTGTGATTTTAAATTTTGAACTGACAACTTGGCAGCCGCATTAAACTTTTGCGTAATGTGACTTGGCTCCGAAAAGAAAGATAATGAATTTTTACGATTCATAGCTGAGATCTTGTACAAATTAACCTTTTTTAACATCTAATCAAAATCTTGTCATCATTAAGTCTCATTAATTGTACTTCAGTGTTCAATGTCATTGTAACTTCGCGGCTAAGTTACGCAGACTACCAATGTGGCCTCGGAACCCCCATATCTTACCTGCGATCATAACTTCCGAAGTCATGCACACTATCAACCTGTCCTTTGCGTATCTTCATGGCCTTCAACTGCAAACTACCAGTATAACCACCAAAGTCACGCATGCTGTCAACCTGACCATTACGTATCTTCATAACTGTCAGCATCGACCCTCCTTTTAGCATGTTGAAACTACGCACACTATCACCAGTCACCATAAACTATGTCGAAGCTACGCAAATGCCAAATTGTCAACCACAAACTTACTTGAACTTTGTGTATCTTCGTGGCCTACAACTCTAAACCGCCAACATAACAACCGAAGTCACGCATAACAGCTGTAGTCCTATCACTATATTTTGAACTTTTGAATATTCACCAATTTATATTTTATATAATATAAATACTATTTTATATTCACCAATTTATATTTTTTATAATATAAATATTGTTTTATATTCTCCAATTTATATTTTTTTATAATATAAATACTATTTTATATTCGCCAATATTTATTTTGGTAGTTATGAAATAAAAACACAATTTGCCACGATAGTTTCACATAGTTTGAGGGAGCATGAATGATTCACCAATTGAGATTTTTTTTTCTTTGAAACGATAAAATTTTGCCAATTTTTTTTTTCTTTCCTACTTTCGCCACTTTTTTACACCTTTTTTGAAGGGGGGGTTTATTAAAGAATACACTGCTTGCAAATTTAGGTACACACCCAATAGCTAATAATAATACGACCATTGGAGAACACACGGTGGATATTTCACTGTCATATTAGTCAACTCTAAATGCTAATGGGGGCACAATATGGTGAGTGACCTTGGGGGAGTTACTATATCCCTTACAAAAAGATTATCAACCTTTTAGAGGTGAATCGGGTAGCTTCTAACCTAAGGTGTTTAGTAAAGGTTTTTGTTCGTAACTATCCCTTGTAGTCCCGCAAGAAGGATTAAGGTATATAGCCCTCAAGTACTCAATATAGTGTAGTCTCACAAGCAAGATTGAGGCATCTCAACCCTACACGTATACAGGTATATTATGTCATATTGTTGTAAATAGGATTGAGACACAAAAGAGTGTCCTATGAGTACTATGATGATGGTAGTCCCATAAACAAGGATGAGGCTAAAAATCCCTACATAATCACCAGAGTTTTAAAAAAAATAGACGTGGCTACATTCCCTGAGACTTTAACCTTAAAAGGGGGTATTTGATTATAGTGAGTTGGAATGGCCAGGTCTTCCTTCCCACTTGAGTCATTCCCATGAGATTTTTCCCTCGACGACAGGCTCTCTAAAAGGTGCACATGCAATACATAATTAATCTAAAAAAAGAACACACATGTAAATGTTAGCATGAATGTTGAATATGTCCTATGGGAGAGTATTCTAGCATTTTTGGAGTAGTCACATGTTGCATTCATGACTGTGTTTATCATTGATGTCAACATACAAATTATACTGAAGATTAACAAAGAAACAGATAGAGTTTGGATTAGCGCACATAGTGTATTGTAGATGAGGTTATGCGGATTTGATGACATGTTTCTTATGGTGTCATGATATCATAATTAAGAGCGCATATGGAAATTCAAGTATTTGCATCAATTATGAGTAATCTAGTGGAAACTGTATTCTGACAGTGTTCTTGAGAAGCGGTTTGTGATAGTCGGATTATATCTCCTAACAGGGATAGAATCTGGTCAAGAGAAGATATACCAAGGTTGAAGACATTGCGGAGGTGACCTAGATAATTCAACATAGTTAGAGGTTGTACGTGTGAATATTTATTAAGTTTTTGAGCCAATAGTTTTATGTAATTATGGAAATATTATGTAACGTGTAATATTTTATATTTTGTAATTGGTTAAGCTTAATTGGCCGACTTTATTATGAAATATTGTGCATGGTATAAATGAAGGATTGTTTTCCTTGATTGATATTAGATATGAAATGAAATGTAAGATGTGAAGGTGAAATAATGCGAATTAGTGATCTAAGGGATTGTTATGTGATGCAAAGTGAGTAGATTTGGTATTGAGGTCTAGTGAAGCATTTGGTGCGATTTTGGCACAATCGGAGAAGAGAAGAGAAGTTTTTGAGATCGGTTATACTTGGTATTATTCTATTTGGATAATACCGAGATCAATTGGATAGTGTGTTCAGTGATCTTTTGCTTGAAGTTGTTTGGACAGTGGGTCCTTCTGTCTTCCTTAACTCCTAATAGGGTTAGAATCTCCTCACAAGGATTCAAAGTCTCCTAATAGGGATTGATATGTACTAAATGTATTTCATAAGACTCCTAACAGAGCCCATGCTCTCACAAGAAATTTTTATATTAGTACATCATTTTGTGGGTACCATCCCCACCGGGGTTTACTCTTTGATCAAGAGGTTCCCTAGTTAAAAAATATGGTTTCATTGTATATGGTTATCTTTCTATGGTTATTGTTTATGTTGATTACATCTTTCAGATATAATAAGGTTAATAAAATTTGTTGTATTCAGATAACTGATTCACCCCCCCCCCCCTCCTCTCAGTTATCTTGGTGGACTTTACTTTCTAACAATTGGTATCAAAGCTTTAGGTCCTTAAACAAAAATTTTAATAGCTTAAGGAGATCCATGGTGAGTCACCTCAGAAAAGAAAGTCCTAAGTTTGATGGAGTTAACTATGATAGCTGGAAAGAGAAGATGAAGACACATTTTCTATGTTTAGGACTAGGATATTGGTTGATCACAAAGAATGATAAATTTATCATCAAAGAAGAAAAGATTGAGGATTGCACTAAGAAAGAAAGAGATCTATTCATGTGTAACATACTTGCCAGAGAGAACTTTTATCAACTCTTCCTGAGAATGAATACAGTCAGGTAAAAAACCTAAAGACATCTCATGAAATTTGGTTAGTTTTAGAATCTACTTTTGAAGGTGATAAACATGCTAAAAGAATCAGATTACAAAATTGGATATGTTTATTTCAAGAGGCTAAAATGATGCAAGATGAATCTGTTAGAAGCTATATTGGTAGAATATCAGAGATTGTTGCAAGTATCAAATATTGTGAAGGAAATAAGAATGAAGATGAAATCACATAAAAGATCTTGAAAACCTTGACCCTAGTGTTTAAGAAGACAACACAGATGATTGAACAAGTCATATCTTGTATTGATAAATTTACTAGACAGACTCTTCATGGAAGATTGGAAGCAACAAAGATAAGTCTGAGACAATCTGGAGATTTTCCTAGAATTGAAACTACCTTCAACACACTTAGTGTTCATTCTACTTTTTCAAGGATTGCAAGTGTCAGTGGAGATTATGTCAGCAACAACAGATCTAAGACTGAAGAAGATAGAAAGATTGAAGAAGGAATTGCCTTGCTTGTGAAAAAAGAACCAAAAGGTAAGAAAATCTTTAAATGTTGGACATGTCAATAATATGGTCATTTTGCATCTAAATTTCCTAAGAGAGTGAAGAAATATAAGAACTTTAAGCCTAGAAGACCTAAAGAAAGTTATTATGCTAATGATGAAGAGTTTGAAGCTAGTATTGATAAAAATTTCTTAAGTTAAAGTGATAATGAAAGTGATGATATAGGATTTGTTGCAAAAAAAAGAAGAAAATTTTGAAATAGAAGTCAAAGAAGAAAAATCTTTAGTGTCACAAGTTGAAAAGAAAACCGATTGGATCATAGACAGTGGTTGTTCACATCATATGACTGGTGATATGAATAAGTTTATAAAGTTTAACAATTATGATGGAGGAATTGTTAGAGTTGGAAATAATGCACCTTACCGAATAAAAGGACTAGGATCTATTACTCTTAATGGAAATACTAACACTAGTGATATTTACTTTGTGGATGGATTGAAACATAATCTTCTAAGTGTTGGATAGCTAGTTGACAAGGGATATCAAGTTTGGTTTACTGAAAAGACCTGTATGATCAAGGATAAGAATGGTAAGATGATTGGAACATGAGAAAGAACTAGAGGTAATGTATTTCAATTGAATCCTACTAAGATGACATATTTGATTCCTAAAGTTGATGACAGTTGGTTATGACACAAAAGGTTTTGTCACATAAAATTTGATAATATTGTGAAAGCAAGTACTGCATTTATAGTAGAGGATTTGCCTAGAATTGTGAAACCTACTAACATGGTGTGCAAGGAATGTGTTATGGAAAAACAAAAGAGAAGTTCTTTTCCCAATAAGAAGTTCACCACAGCAGCAAAATTGGATATTGTTCATACAGATCTGAGTGGTCCTACAAGAACAAGAGGATTCTATGGTGAAAGGTATTTTATGATTCTTGTTGATGATTTTACTAGGATGATGTGGGTAGCATTTCTTAAAGAAAAGTCTAAAGCATTTGAAAAGTTTAGATTGCTTAAGAATAAAGTTGAGAATGAATCAAGAATGAAGATTAAATGTTTAAGATCTGATACAGGTGGAGAATTTACTTTAAAAGAATTTAATACTTTTTGTGAAGTGAATGGCATTAAGAGACAGCTTTCAACCCCTAAAACACCTGAGCTATTGCTGAAAGAATAAATAAGTTAGTAACTGAAGCAACAAGAAATATGTTGTTTGAGAATGATGTAGCAAAGATATTTTGGAGAGAATCAATAAACACAACAGTGTATACAATAAATAGAGTGCAAATCAGAGAAGATACAGACAAGACTCCTTATAAATTATGGTTTGGACATGCACCATCAATAAAATATTTCAAAATCTTTGGAAGTAAGTGCTACATAAAGAGAGATGATGATATTGGTAAGTTTGATCCAAGAAGTGATGAAGGTATGTTCCCTGCTTATTCATTGAAAATAAAAGCTTATAGATGTTTTAATAAGAGAACTAAGACTATTGTTGAGAGCGCAAATGTTAAATTGGATTAGAAGTTCAAAATTCAGGAAAGATTACTTGATTATGATTTAGATGAAGAAGCTTATCCTAAACCTAATCAAGAAAATGTTGAATTATCTTATGAAACTAACAATGATTTACAAAATGAGATTCATGATGAAGAACAAAGAGAAGAACCAAGATCTGAACCTAGAGTTGAAGCAAGAGTTGAGACAATAACACCTAATAAGAATTTGATAAGGAATCATCCTGTTGATCAAATTATTAGAAGCAAAGACGGAGGAGTTATGAAAATAAATAAGGTACAAGAAGAATTATTTTTAATTTCTCAAATTGAACCTAAAACTACTGATGAAGCCTGTAAAGATAACAATTGGATTCGATCAATGAATGAAGAATTAGATCAAATTGAGATGAATAACACTTGGAAATTGGTTCCTAGACCTAAGGACAAAAATGTTATTGGAACTAAATGGGTTTTTACAAATAAGATGAATGAACTAGGTGAAGTTCTAAGAAACAAAGGAAGATTGGTATGTAAAGGATACTCAAAGAAAGAAGGTATTGATTATGAAAAAACATTTGCACCTGTTGTAAGAATTGAAGCAGTAAGAATATTTTTGGCCTATGTAGCTTATAATAAATTCAAAGTATATCAGATGGATATGAAGTCAACATTTCTAAATGGTGAATTAAAAGAAGTCTACTTTGAGAAGCCAAACGGTTTTCTTTTGACTCAAGAAGGAGACATGGTTTGTAAATTGAATAAAGTGCTATATGGACTATAGCAAGGACCTAGAACCTAGTATGCAAGATTAGATAAATATTTGGAAAATTTGGGATTTGCTAAAGGTACTATGGACAGTAATTTGTATCTAAAACAAATAGAGAATGGTCTATTGATTGTAGTTATTTATTTTGATGATATAATATTTGGAGGAGAAGATGAGGCAAGTGATAAATTTTTTGATGAAATGAAGACAAAATTTGAGATGAGCATGATTGGAGAGATGAAATTTTTCTTGGGATTACAGATTGTGCATAATAGTGATGGTATTTTTTTATCTCAAACTAAGTATCTGAAAGACCTATCGCAGAGATTTGGCTTAGAAATTTGTAAGCCTATTGGTACACCTATGGTAACTAGTCATAAGTTATCTAGCACAAATGAGACTCTTGTAGTTGAACAAAGGAAGTACATATCTATGATTGGAGGTTTGCAATGTCTAACTCACACAAGATCAGATATAGCATATACAATTGGAATTTTTGTGAGATTTCAAGCTAATCCTAAGGAATCACATTATGCAACAGTAAAGATGATATTCAGATATTTGAAAGGTACAACTAATTATGGGTTTTGGTATGATAGATCAAATGACTTTACCATATGTGTGTATACAGATGCAGATTGGGGAGGTAGTGTGGATGATAAAAAGAGTACAAGTGGTGGAGAATTTTTTCTTGGAGGAAGATTGGTTTCTTGGCTAAGAAAGAAACAGAATTATATCTCACAAAGTACAGTAGAAGCAGAATATGTAGTAGCAGCAAATAATTGTAATCATATAATATGGATGAAAAAAATGTTGAAGGATATTGGAATTAAGTTTAATCAGTATGTTATCATACATTGTGATAACACAAGTATAGTAAGTATGTCTAATAATCCTATGTTACATTCTAAAACAAAACATATAGAGATAAAGTATCATGTTGTAAGAGAGAAAGTTGCAGAGAAAGAAGTCAAACTTGAGTATATCAGCACAAAAGAGAAGATTGCAGATATATTTACAAAGCCTTTACCTAAAGATACATTTGATTATTTGAGAGGTATGCTTGGGGTTATGCCTCATCCTACTTTAGAGTAGTGATGCAGAAATTTGCATCAATCTAGTGGTATAGAGCACTATCTTTCTGGATTGTATGTTGATGCTTCCTCTATGGAGAAGTATCTATGTTTTTGAGCTGAGTCATGAAGGACTCTTGGTGAAAGGTATCTTCAAATAGTGTCTTTGGATATTCAAAATTGTATTGGATTGACATAGTGATTATTTCTTTGTCATTGATGTCAATGGGGGAGAAGGATACATGAAAAACATTTTGATGATTGATGAAGAGGATTTGAAAAGTCAAAGCAAGAGCAGCAATATTGCATTTTGGTATTCAAGGAACTTGGATGTTTTTCATCTATGTTTTCATCAATGTCAATGGGGGAGATTTTTAGCATGAATGTTGAATATGTCCTATGAGGGAGTATTCTAGTATGTGCAGTCAAATGTTGCATTCATGACTGTGTTTGTCATTAATGTCAACATACTGATTATACTAAAGATTAGCAGAGAAACAGACAAAGTTTGGAAATTAGCGCATATAGTCTATTGCAAATGAGGCTATGCGGAGTTGAGGACATGTTTCTTATGGTATCTGGATATCATGGTTAAGAGTGCATACAAAAATTCAAGTATTTGCGTCAGTTATGAGTAATCTAGCAGAAACTGTATTCTGACAGTGTTCCTGACAAGCAGTTTGTGATAATCGGATTATATCTCCTAATAAGAATAGAATCTAGTGAAGTGAAGTTATAAAAAGTTTGAAGAAATTGCATAGGTGACATGGATGAGTCAGCATAGTCAAAGGTTCCATGTGTGAATATTTATTAAGTTTGTGAGCTGACAGTTTTATGTAATTATAGAAATATTATGTAACGTGTAATGTTTTATATTTTGTAATTGGTTTTAAGCTTAATTGGCCGACTCAATTATGAAATATTGTGCACGGTATAAATGAAGGATTATTTTCCTTGATTGATATTAGATATGAAATGAAATGTAAGATGTGAAGGTGAAATAATGTGAATTAGTGATCTAAGGGATTGTTATGTGATGCGAAGTGAGCAGATCTGGTATTGAGGTTTGGTGAAGCATTTGGTGCGGTTTTGGCACAGTCAGAGAGGAGAAGAGAAGTTGCTAAGATTAGTTATACTTGGTATTATTATGTTTGGATAATATAGAGATCAGTTGGACAGTGTATTCGGTGATCTTTCTCTTGAAGTTGTTTGGACAGTGGGTCCTTATGTCTTCCTTAACACCTAACAGTGTTAGAATCTCCTCATAGGGATTCAAAGTCTCATAATAGGTACTAATATGTACTCAATCTATTTCATAAGACTCCTAATAGAGTTTTTCCTCTGATAAGGAACTTTCATATTAGTACATCATTTTGTGGGTACCATCCCCACCAGGGTTTACTCTTTGATCAAGAGGTTCCCTAGTTAACAAATCTGGTGTCATTGTGTATCGTTATCTTTCTATGGTCATTGTTTATGTTGATTACATGTTTCACATATAATAAAGTTAATAAAATTTATTTTATTCAGATAACTAATTCACCCCCCCCCCCCCCCTCCTCTCTCAATTATCTTGGTGGACTTTACTTTCTAATAGTAAACACAATGGTAGCTTGTAAATCCCAAGGCAACCTACATAAAAAATACATTAGTAGTCTTATCAAAGTGTCTTCATCAAGCGGCCTATAAGAACTCATTAGGCTATTAAAAAATGTCAGAAAATAGAAACTAGGTGACGGTCAATGTCAATAATAATCAAACCAAATGTTAAAATCCTAGAAATTAAGCCTTTGTTTTTTATACGATAAAATACGAAACCCATAGAAATTTGTATGATAATTCTTGCCTTATAGTACGATAGAATAAAAACCTAATCTGACTCATACGATTTAGGATACAATACTAGACGACAAAGTACCTATGTTCAAGTACTCGTACAATAATTTCTCCAAGTTGATACGACAAAAGATCTTTCAATGAAGAACTTGTACAGACTACCAAATTCTTCTACGACAACTTGGAAATGATTTTAAGGAGGAAAAGTCAAAAAATTAAATTTTGAGGCTAGAAAAATGCAATTCGACCCCCACGATGGGTGCCAGAGATGTGTGTGAAATTTGGTCATGCAAGCTGCAATCACAAACACTTGAATAGATAATTAGATAAATGGTTAGTTACATAATATCAAATAAATGAATGCATAAAACCATAGCAATTCAATCTATTACCTCCTAAATGATGCGAGTATGAGTGCTCTCAAATTTTTCAAACAATATCAGTGACTTGACTATACTGAGAGAGAGGATTTCTATATGAATGCAAGATTAACCTATGTTTTTATATTTTTTAATGCAAATAAGATATGAAATTAATCTAAATCCTATGAAAGAAACATGATTTCTAGGCTATGCATGATATGAAAATAATGACAACAACAAGATGCAAACTCTCAAATTCTCAAATTGATGTGCAATAGCTCTTTCACAAAACCTGCAAAATAACAATGTTATCAAAATTGCGCATACTAGATGAGAAGATGGGTCTTTCTTTTATATAAACCCTAATAAAAATTGACAGTAGAGATTGATTCAAATGACCAATCAAGATTAATCCAAAGTTGGGTGAAAGATGAGTTAAAACATGCTTTTTTCAGTTGATTTGAGGAAATAATAGATAAAACAAATTGTTTTAATCATTTATGCTCAAATTAACATACTTTTTTCCTTTTATTTGATTTAATAAATTTTGCAACTCAACTTTTTAACTCAAACTTACCTTGTTTTTATCAATTTTGAGGATTTATCTCAACTTTTTATTTTTATATCAAATTAATTCTTTTTTTATGTATAAATGGCAAATGGGTTCAATTTAATTAATGTGCAAGGATATTTAATTAAAATAATTGATTTAAATTAATTTTAATTGCTAGATAAAGTTGATATTTAAAGAATTAATTAATTTAAATAATTTTGCAACTTTGATGATTAGATCAGATTGATAGAATTTGAATTGTCTTTTGGGTTAGGACTTTTATGATCATGATCAATAATTGAGATTAGGGGCCCATGGTTTAGAAGACCAATTTTGGGTGATCAAAAATACAAATATTGTGTCAATGTTCATTGTGGTCATGCTAGATCTAGAAGAGCCAAAATATAGCATTAGGAGGGTTACAAAAGTGATGATTAAACCCAAATATGGGGTAGGATTAAAGATTGTGTTGACCAAAGCAATTTAGGTTTGGGCCACCAACAAGATCTGGGAGTTTGGCCTCTTGTGCATCCAAACTATAATTGTTTGTGGCGTCATTTTTTATTAATGTGATGGGTGAATTTGTTTTTGGAAAACCAAAATAATGCTCATTGGGGCTTGGAGTTTCTCAGGGTGATCACAAGGATGCCTAAAGTTGATTTTGTGGGCTGGTCCATCCCATTGGAGCCAAGTGTTGATGATGGTGATGAAAACTCAAACAAGCATGTGTAGAGGCTCAAGTAAGGAATTATTATAAAAGCTATTGTATAAGGTATAGAAAGATTGATAGATATGTGTAGAGACAAATATTTATAAGACTACTAATATATGTAGACTAGCCCTCCTTTGGAGCTACTAAATTTGGTTTTGGCAATTTTGTGCTCATTTGTTATGGAGGGTACAACTCCCTTAAGCCAATTCACTAACAAAAAATGTTGGGATGGGGTGGGCATGGCACTTCTGAATTGAGGCAATGGATTTTGATGAGATCTATTCTCTTTTGGATACACTTGTATTAGATTCCTTTTATCTTTTTTGTGTTTTTGGTGAAAGACACAAGGGCTGAAATTTATATTAAACTAACTTGCATTAGACATTCTATCTATTGTTTCTAACTTTGACTTTGGGGTAGACAAGATGAATGTAAAAATGACTTTTCTACATAAGGATATTGATGAAAGATCCTTAAAAAAAATCATGAAGGAACACGAACACTTGATTTGTAGGTTAGAGCAATCTATGTAGGTATCAAAAATTCAATGCTTTTGCATTGATCATGACTTTATTAGAAGTGAAGTTGATCAGTACTTGATTTCAAATTAATTGATAACTAGTTACTAATCATTGTCCTCAATGTTGATGATATGTTATTCATAGGAAACAAATAAGGAAGTGATTAGGGTATAAAGGTTAGTTATTTGATACTTTTGATATGAAATATCAAGCCATTGCAAAATATGCTTTGGGTATAGAAATGTATTGGGATTGTGTGATATCCCCATCCAAACCCCAAAACCCAAAGAAGCCAAAGGAGCCAAACAAAGACCATATCAAGTACTCACTGATATCAGTTAACTTGAAATCTCGTAGTCATCAATACCATGCATAGTTTATGTTAGAGATTGAAAATATCTGAAAGATTGGGAAACTAGAAAAGTATATTAGAATTTATTATTCTCATACATTGCTGCATCAAATGTAACAGGGCAAATATAAAGAAGTGGCGACAACAGTTATAAACTGTTACGCAAAAATGCCGCAATAAAAATAGGTAATAAACTAAAAATAAACTAAAATAAACCTAATCTAAGAAAACATAAACCTGAGGATAATATGTTAACATCCTCCCCTTAATCTGAAGGGGTTATGCCAAGCATTGCTCGAAACTTCTCAAACTTTTCTCTGCCCAATGCCTTGGTAAGAATGTCTGCCGGTTGATTTGCAGTGGGACAATATGTAAGGTGTATAGTGCCATCCTTCACATAATGCCGAATCAAATGAATCTTCGTGTTGATGTGTTTGGTGCAATCATGGAATACTGGATTTTTAGCCATTTTGATAGCGGATTGACTGTCAATGAATAGTGGGTTTGATGCAACATGTGGTGTCTGCAAGTCTTCAAGAATCCTTTGAAGCCATAAGATTTCTCAAGTTGCTTCAAAAGCTTCCATATATTCAGCTTCAGAAGAAGAGGTAGCTGGAACCGATTGCTTTTTAGATCTCCAAGAGATTGCAGCAGACCCAAGATGCATTACAAAACTAGATGTAGATTTTCCATCAGTTGAATCCCCAGCGTAATCTAAATCAAAATAGCCAAGCAAAGAAAATTGATCTGTCTTGGAGTATTTAAGCCCATAGTTTTGAGTACCATGCAGATATCTAAGAACTCTTTTGGCAGCTATCCAATGAGTTTCTCTAGGTTGTTGCATAAATCATGAAAGAACTCCAACAACAAAAGAAATATTTGGACAGGTAGTTGTAGCATAAATCAAACTGCCAACAAGTTTCATGTAGATAGTTGCATCAACCAATGCTGATGAGTCATCTAATGTGAGTTTAAGATTTTGCTCCATAGGAGTACTAAGGGGTTTGCAATCAGCCATGCCAAACTTATGCAAAATCTCACCAATATATTTTTTTTGGTTAATGAAAATAGAATTTGGTTTTTGAATCACCTCAATACCCAAATAGTAATGAAGATGGCCCAAATCAGTCATATCAAAACCTTGCTTCAATTGGTCTTTCACATTTTGAATAGTATTCTCATCAGTACCAGTGATAAATAAATCATCCACATAAACAACAAGATAGACAATAATATTATCAATCTTTCTAACAAAAAGTGTTGCATCATCAAACTCAAAATGTGTAAAATTTAACTTCAAGAGATGCTCTGTAAGTTTTTCATACCAGGCTCGGGGAGCCTGTTTCAAACCATACAATGATTTGATAAGCTTGCATACCTGGTGTTCTTTTCCATGGATTGCATACCCTTCTGGCTGAGTCATATATTCTATTTCTTTAAGATCACCATTTAAGAATGTCATTTTGACATCCATTTGGTGAATGTTCCACCCATTTTGAGCTGCAAGAGCTAACAAAGCACGAATGGTGGTCCATTTTGCTGTAGGTGCAAAAGTTTCATCATAATTGATACCCTCTTTTTTAGCATAACCTTTTGCAACAAGTTGAGCTTTGTGTTTGTCAAGTGTACCATCTGCTTTATATTTATTTCCAAAAATCCACTTGCATCCAATAGGTTTACAACCAAGTGGAGGATCAATTAACTCCCATGTGCCATTTTTCAAAAGAGCTTCATATTCATTTTGCATAGCTTGCCTCCAAACTACAATATTTTTAGCTTCATTATATGATGTTGGTTCAGAATCAACTATGAGATTAAGTTCATCAATGGAATCCAAGTTTTCTACGACATTGGATTGAGCTTGTAGCCTTGCCTTGTAAGAGCTTCTCATACCTATTTTACCTATTTCATTAGGTTTTAAATCTTTCAAAATCTGTTCGACTTGTTTTGCCCACTTATGAGAAGATTTTGGTTGCATTTAAAACTGTGATGATGCAACTTACTTCTTTTGTCTTTAGGAATTAAAGCATAGCAAGTGGACCCAAAAATCTGAAG
Source organism: Chamaecyparis obtusa (assembly GCA_027943335.1). Lineage (NCBI taxonomy): Eukaryota > Viridiplantae > Streptophyta > Pinopsida > Cupressales > Cupressaceae > Chamaecyparis > Chamaecyparis obtusa. The sequence continues at coordinate 707,457 of BSBK01004514.1, forward strand.
ATGGGAAACCGAAGGAGGATACCCAAACCAAACTTCATATGGAATTGCTTGGTGGAGAGTAGATGACGGAGACCTATTACGGAGATAGACTGCAGCTCTTGTTGCTTCAGCCCAAAAATGTAACTGGATTCCTTTAAAATGTAACGTTGCGCGAACCATATTCATGATGGTTCTATTCATTCATTCAACAACACCATTTTGTTGAGGAGTACCTAGAGTAGTGAAATGATGTTGAATCCCATTTTGATGTAAATAATCCTCAAAAATTAGAGAAGTAAATTCTCCACCATTGTCTGTTCGAAGTGTAGTAATATGAGATTGAGCTTGTTTTTCAATCATAACATGAAACTTTTTTTCAAATTTCAAAAACTTTTGATTTTTGTTGCAAGAAATAAATCCAAGTCATCCAGCTGTAATCATTAGTGAACAAAATGAAATACTTAGATCCTCCAGCAGAAGTTACTGGTAAAGGTTCACATAAATCTAATGAATCAACTGCAATTTTCTATGTGCTCTCCAAGTGGAGTGAGGAAAAAGATTTATATGTTGTTTGGCAAGAATACATGCTTCACATTTTTCAATTGTTTTAGGTAAAACAGGCAAGCCATCAACACCATTCTTTTGCATGAGATGAATGCTATCATAACTAATATGCCCAAATCTTGCATACCATAAGAGACTAGGAGATAGACTACCTTCTTCAGTAAGAGATGCAAAAATTTTAGAAAGAGCTAAAGTGCCATTTAGTTTTAGTAATCTTCCATCCTCACAACCAGTGAATACAACTTCATTATTAGATATCTTTCTGACAACAACTTGTCCATTTTGTAACAAAATAGAGTAGCCTTGTTGTCAAATCAATACCAATGATAACAAATTACGTTGTAATTGAGGAATAAACAATACATCATGAAGCACAAAATCTGGAAGATTAGGCAATTTAAATCGAATAGTTCATTTTCCAATAGGCTTGAGACTTGACTTATCTGCGAAATAAATTGAACCACATGCACTTTCATGAAATTCTTCAAAGTAATCACGCTGAAATGTCATATGTTGTGTGGCTCCTGTATCTAAGATCCAAGAATCATATCATGAGGAATTAGAAGCAAAGTCTGAAACAGAAAGTACATATTGATCACTATCACTGTCACAAGCAAATTGGGCTACTCCTGAAATTTTATCATCTGAATATTTATCATCACTGTGAATTTTCATTTTATTTTTTTGTTTAAAAGAATTTTCTTTAAAACTTTCAATCTTATCCCATGAGAGCTTGCATTCATGTGCTTCATGACTACCTTTTCTACCACATCTTTTACAATGCAAAATGTCTATCATTTTGATTATCATTTTTCCTCCATTGACCTCTACCTTTTCCTCTATCACTAAAAGCACCTCTAGAAGAGATCTTATTTACAGGTTTCTCTTGATGAGCAAAACAAATATTTTCACTGGTATTTTCTATTTTTCTTCCAAATGCTTTCTCACATTCAGCTAACTTTTCAACCAATAAATCAAAAGTGATAGTTTTCAATTGGTTGCTTGCTTGAAGAGGCTCTAGATAAGTGGAATGCATGGGAAGAAGCGCTTTAATAAAAGTTGTGAGATATATATCAACTTTCCCACCAGCAGCATCAACATCTTGTTTTATAGCTCTAATTTCAGAAGCTAGACTCATAACATCACCATTTTTCAATTCAAGATTAAATAGTTTTAACTGTAATTGAATAAACTCTAATTCTGAATGAGAATCAAATAATTTTTTTAACTTGTGAAGGGCATCCCAAGCAAATGTGCATCCTTGTATATGTCGATACACATCTCCATTAACAGAAGCTCTTATTAAAGCCAAAGCTTTTGAATTTTTATATTGCCAAATCTCTTTTTCCTTAGCATCAGTTGGTTCTGCAGGCTGAGTTTTCCCATTACATATATTATTCCATAAATCATTAAAAATAAGTGTATTTTCTACTTTTCTATGTCATTCTGGCCAATTATCTTTTTCAGATAATGTTTCCCCAATCAATGAAACAATAGATTGCATTGTATAAATAAAAATAAAAATATAATTTGCACAGTATGCAAATTTAAATGACTGCCCAAATTTTCTTGCCTTAATTTAGCAAAAAAAACAAGTTGTAAAAATTTTGAAAAACTAAATAAATTGATTTCACCTGAATCAATTTTCTCTTTCTGGAAAATGGCTCCAATCTTTAATAATAAAAAAAAAATCACATATGAATGTATTTCAAAGCTCTGATACCACTATTAGCCCGAAATCGAAAATATCTGAAAAATTGGGAAACTAGAAAAGTATATTAGAATTTATTATTCTCATACATTACTGCATCAAATGTAACAAGGCAAATATAAAGAAGTGGCAACAACAGTTATAAACTGTTACACAAAACTGCCGCAACAGTAATAAACTAAAAATAAACTAAAATAAACCTAATCTAAGAAAACATAAACCCGAGGATAATATGTTAACAGTTTATTAGTTGCATTGGGCTGCAGTGTATATTTGGAAGAGTTTATTTGAATCTCTAGCCACTCTTTACTGATTGTTTTAGCATACAAAACTGACATTACTCCTCCTCCGTAGTCAATCGCCTCTATACAGTAGTTTGATTATGTTGAGGAATTCCAAAACTTACATTTCTGTAGCAGCAAACCAATCTTAGTAATGATTTGCCATTTCTCAAAGTGTAAAGTTTGAATCTACTATCGTGTGGTTTAACTAGCATCTTCGATGGCATCTAAATTAAAGAATAATTGTTATTCATACATATAAACAAATGGCAAACCATGGGCAGCGATGGCTTATATAAACAGCAGCAACTTAAGAGTTTATTCTATAAAGACAACAATGGAAAGGCCGCCTCAGCGATAAGGTAACCGACTAATATAATTGGTTAGTGAATTCATTATGGTGTATTACATTGGCATCGTGGGTCGATCCTCTATAAGGATTATGGACAGCATAAGGTACATTAAGATTATTGAAGGAGCGATTCAAATAAGAAAATGAGATCCATCAATAAGATATCGAGTTGAGACTAGTCAGTGCTTTATTAAGGAAGATGCCACGATTCTCTAAAACAGCAATTAAGCAATTAGTGAAGAACAAGATGTGACTCTTCAAGGAATGACTATTCCAAAAGGCACAACTTTTCTTATTTCTACTTCACATCCATAAAGGAAAAATGGAAAATATGGTAAGGGATGATCGGACATCTTTTCTTATTTCTACTTCACATTCATTTGTGGAACGCTCAAGTTGAGAAGCAGCCTCGTTGGCTTCGATGCATAAATACAAGTGTTATAAATCAGAACCAGCGTCACATAGAATTGCTATTATCATCAGACACATCAGGCAAGGATTCAGATCGGAAGGTCTTATAGAATTACTATTATAATCAGGCATATCAGACAAGCATTCATACATATCAGGAGGTCTTATCAGACCGAAACCAGTCGTCTTGGCAATTTGATAAAGCCATATCAGACAGCAGTTAATAGTGATCGACAAACTAGTAGTATATCACCATTTCACAAGAAGAATATCAGATACGCGATCAGGTTGATCAAGGGCATCATTTGCACAATTATATAGTACATGATCATTCCATTGCCATTTCATAAGATTACATCTGACAAGCAAAAGAAGAATATCATAAATGCATAATTCATGCAGCCATATCTGAAACAGCAAGATAAACTATATAAAATCAAGTTGATAAGGTTTATATATTGCAGATTGGAATATAGTATCCATATCAAAGATATCTATTGCATATACGTCAATCTACTGTATCAATATAATACTCGAATATAGTATAATTCAAGATTTAGAGAGATGGCATAATTTGGAGCCACCTTGTACATCCGAGTATAGTACATATCATTTCCTAAGTTAAGATAATTGATAGTATAAAGATTACCATCATAATACAAGTGGTGTCAACAATCTAATTCTTGCAAAGTATTCCATTTTGTTTTATAGGTAAAGATTTTAAATAGAAAGAAGTCACTTGCAATTGAAATCTAAGAAAATAGTCCCAAAACCTAAGAGATTACATAGGGGACATTACAGATTGGGTTAGCAGAAAATTGTGATTAAATCATAGGGATGTTGACACTATTTTGCAATGTTTTTCGATGCCATATGGCAAACTAGCTAGTATTTCCTTTCTGATTAGCACCAGTTTATCTCTGGAGCAATGTCCTAAAATAGATGATCTTGAAGAGAAATTTTTGTATATTAGTATTGCGAAAAGCCTTATGTGTGCCATGGTGTATACAAGACCAGAAATTGCTCAAGCAGTGGGAGTTTTGAGTAGATTTATGTCAAACTTTGGTAGAAACCACTGGACTTATGTTAAAAGGGTATTCAAATATTTACCAGGGACATCCAACCATTGCATTTGTTAACATGGGACTAATGATGCGGGCAAGATGGTTGATTTTAATGAGACTGATGATCTGGCTAGAGAAATTAATTGGATGAGCCAATGATAATCTAAAGTTGTGCAGTCCTGTACAAAAGAAAACTACATGATTAGAATGCATGCTTAAGAGGAGGCAATGTGTGAAAAATATTTGTATTTAGGTATGGATTTTATTGTAAACATGTAAGAATTGGATGTGACTGTCAGAGTATAATTTATTTGGCTAACAGCCTGATGTATCATGCCTGCATGAAGCACAATGAGAAATAGTTGAAGGTTGTAGAATCATGTTACGAAAAGTGGACACATCTGAAAATGTTGTAGATTTTCTAACAAAGCCAATGAGCATAGAGAGGTCTCCTTGGTGCAAAGAAGCCATGTGTCTCTCATCTTCAAAATCTTGAATGATTATGTTTCCTGACTATATCACAGCCATGTAAATATCATTTGAGTGAATGTTAGAATTAGATTCCATTCATCTTGCAAATCCTAGGCAATTTATAATAGTTTTATTTAATGTTGGCAATAAATAATTGTTATTATAGACACCCCAAATCTACTCCCACTTCTTCACATCCAGTTCTTGCAAATTAAAAATAAATCATTATTTAATTAACTTGACTAGTTACCCCCAAACTAATTATTCTCTCCCATTGATTAATTAATTCAACTAACTTAACTAATCAATCACAATTAATCCTCCTTCACATTCCTAATGTTAATTAATTAGATCCACTTAATTACTTAACCTTAGTTCAAAATTCTTCCAAAGAATCAATTAAATAATACGTGTTTATTTAACTGATTAGGCTAATCAATAAACCTTTAACAATTTATTCTAATCTAAAATTCCACCTCTACCACAAAAGACAAAAGAGATTATCCTCTAATCTCCACTATCCATTTCAAATTCAAAGAGAAAATTTAAACCCTTAAACTTCATACATGCCTCCTCAAACCACTTGTCCCCCCACTCCTTGCTCAAACATGTGTAATCATAGAACATGGAAGAATCTTGACCCTCCATTTCATCTCTCAATCTCTACCCTCCACTTACCTTCTGTGTCGACATTCACTTGCATACATCTCCTTCCATCTTGCATTATAAGAAATTTTCATCCATTGATCAAGCCTCCCTCTCTCCTCTTGCCGCTTGTCATGAGGCTAGGATGCAAATCCATGCAAAGCAATCCTAGCCTTTGATTTCATCCTTCCATATAAGCTCTCCATGTTCAACTTGAAAAGTCTACTAAAATAGGCTTGACAAAGGGCATTCTCATCAATCATTCATAGTACTCGCATTCTATCAAATTGAATAATATCACTACAAAGATTGTCCACATTCCATCACTTCACAATCATTCAACATTAGAGCACATCAAAAAGGTCAAATGGAGGTATAATTTTCTTGCTTTCTTGTATTTACATTGTTGTTTTTCTTCCATTTTTTCTCTAATGAAGGTGTGTCTTATTTTAGTTTGAATTTTATTACTTGTTTGTGCATCTAACTCCCTCATTGTAGCTCAAATTTGACATCCATAGTTGTACCTCCAAGGAACCTAGAGAAGGTAGATTTTGATCCCCATCTAAGTTGTAGATTAATTATTTATCATCCAACATGTAGTTGTAGTGGCATTTAAGTAAAGACTTAATTTTGAGGATATATCAAAAATTAGGTCAAGATCAAGGTACACAAAAAAGTGTAAGAGAATCTTCTATTGTTGGATCTTATGACATATTTGGTCAATCTTCCCATGGAACACCTAGGATTGGTATATTAGTCAATCTGACCGTTATGAGAGAATCTATGGCATTTGTGATGCAAGACGTGGATGTAAAGAGTGTAAGACAAATTATTATTAAAGGTATGTTGGCCATTCAGGTGAGATAGCCCATTTGGATTTGAACCGCTAGTTTTGGGTGTGTGGTAATGGCCATCTATTTTGGAATACCATTCATGGTATCTTATATTCATCTCTCCTATATAATAGTGCCCTAAGATAGTAGTAGCATCGCATTGTTTATAGGTTATTAAAGCATTGTTATTTTGTCAAAGTTCAAAGGAAAGGTGATGTATTGTAGCTTATTTAATAAATAGTATAAACTTGAGTCTCTTTAAATGTGGACATTTTTAGAAAGGGTTTCATGTAAAACTCTATGTTATGGTTTGCATCTACTTTATGGTAGATTTCCATTTCTATTTATAATCTATAATTATTAATTTCATATTGACTTTGGATAAATTAAGAACAACATATTTCATTTTATACTTACACTTTGTTTCAACACCATTTCTTAAAGCTCTTCAACCTCATCTTTTTTTTATGAATAGGCCTTTTTTATTAAAGTATAATATAAAGTACATATTCACAAAAAAAAGGCCGGGGATACAAGATCACCCCATGAGAGTCCAAACGGCCAAAGTGGTTGGAGAAGCAACAATCAACTATTCATAAAAAAATAAGGGCACAACCTAGAGAAAGCCACCTCAGGCGGACAAAGCAGTGTCAACCAAGGAGGGAGGATCTTGGTCATCTTTTTTGCCCCAAATGTTGGGCCCAAGAACAGGGTTTGGGATGGACCAACCATCTTCACTGCTCTTTTCTTTTTCTTCTTTCTCCCTCCAAGGAGAAATAGAAAGAGCCAGCTGAGGAAACTTGGAAGAGCTAGCATCTGGCCAACCCGAGCCAAAATATGGCCAGCCAGCAAGAGCAGGCAAAGCAGGAGGAGCCACAACCAACCAACAGCAGAGCCACGATGCGGAAGAGAAGTCGAGCGGGCCTCCAAGCATCACCGCCTCTAGAAGGTGAACAATGAGGAGCCTGAGACTGCGGAGTGTGTGAACAGTGGGCAAAAGAGCTACGGTCATGGTGGCACCCCCAGGATGGAGGCCAGTCCTTAGAGCCAGAGTCTGGTGGCACTTTGGAAACCGTACATGGGGCATTACCCCAATGCTGAAGTAACTCTTGTAGGTGGGCCACCTCCAACACAACTTTTCTGGCTTGCACTTGGATCTGTATAAGAACATTATTACATATACATGCTTTAGTGTAGATAGATATATTTATATCCAAAAAACTATGAGTGAACAAAATAGAATTTCTATCCTTCCAAAGAGTGAACAGGATTTCTATCTTGAAAGCATGCCATATCTGTGAGTACTTGAAAGAAAATCCATGGGAATCACCCAGTAAAATCATATACCAAGAAAAGGGCCCCAGCCTAAATGGCCGAAAGAAATCATGAATCCATCTCCAATACTATTAAGCTCTTTTGCAGAACTAGAAAATATCGAGGAAAGACTCAGGGTGACCACAAAAAGGACACCTAGGGTCAGGAAATCCAAGATGTATGAGCCTAGAGCCCAGAGGCAAGCCTTGGAAAAGAATACACCATGTAAAATGAGAAATCTTGGGCTCAGTGATGATAGACCACACAATAAAGAAATTGTGCCTCCAGGTGGATTCGAAAGATTGCAAATGCCAACGTTGATTAAGAATGGTGACCATCGACAAATGGGGAATGAACCAGCGGTAGCCTAACTTGGGCTTATTGCTAGAAAGAGGAGTACAAGGATACCACTTCCAGTCCTTCCACCAAGGCTTGGTAGACTGAATACCAAGCTTATGAAGCATGTGTGAGGGAAATGCTGAAACAAGCAGGTCAAAAGTCTACCAATCTAGGCAAGATAGACGAAACTGGACCTGGAGATCCTCCCATGATCGAAGATTCGTAGTAGCTCTGGAGAAAAGATCTTTAGGCATTCAGATGTCGCATTTATGAAAATGCAGAGCACAAACACCTTGAATCCTAGCAATCAGAAGCCTTTGAGAATGAAAGAATGGCGACCACCAGATATTGTGTTGGTTGAATGAAAGCCCATCACAAAAACAATCCCCAACCTAGCAAAGCCAAGGCTTAATAGCCTCCCAAGCTCTCTAGATTCTTTTAACCACAAAACTATCCTAGATCTGAACTGGGTCTTTCATAACAAGAAGTGTTTGAAAACCAATCCCCTTCAAGGTGAGTCTGTTGACAGGAAAACCAAAAGAAATAAATGCCTAAGAAGAATTTTCCAGGCTTCATCCCTAGTAAGGACTTCGATGACCCATTTGGCACAAAGAGCCAAGCCTTGTTTTTGGGTAGACAAGAGACCAAGGCCTCCAAACTCCTTGGGTAGACAACAATACTCCCAACGGACTATGAAAACCATGCTGGTCGGTGCCAGAGGCCCAAAGAAAATATCTCAATAATTTTTCCAATTTCATGTAAGAGGCCTTAGAGGGACCCCATCAGGACAAATAATAAACATGAGTAGCCGCTAGAATCTTGGAACAAATCTAGAACTTACTAGCCAAAGAGAGAGGCTTGGTAATCCAGTAAGCCAACTTCTTCTCAATGCAAGCAAGAACATTGTTCCACAATTCCATGGGAGAATCTTGGAAGGAAAAAGAAATGCCCAGAAAGTGAAAGACTTCGCCGTGTTGAATCCACTTCTACCCATACTGAAGAATCCAAGGTGGCACCAAAAGGAAAGATTGCTTGTAGAGACCAAGGAAAGATTGTTTTGTGGGTAGACAAGAGACCAAGGTCTCCAGGTGGCGCCAGAAGAAAACCCAGAAGCCAAACAAAAGGTGTCCAAATATTGAAGAGCCTCCTGAATGTTATCTTCCTCCTCAATTGAAGTGAGAAAAGAGTCATCAACAAAATGCCCATTGACAAGCTGAGAAGGTGACCGAGGTAGGGAGATTCCTCTAACACGGACAACAGAGATTGTAGCTGCAGCCAGATATCCAAAACCTTCCATGGCAAGCACATAAATGGAAAGTGCTAGAGGACAACCTTGGCAAACAGACCTGAAGATACAAAAAGCAGAGGATTGTTTGCCATTGATGGTAATGCAAGAAAAAGCATCCCCAAAAAACATTTGAATAGACTAAATAAAGTGAGGCCCAAACCCAAGAGCTTTGAGCATAGTAATAATGAAAGGCCATTCAATCCTATCATAGGCTTTAGCAAAGTCAATTTTGAGAAAGAAAGCACTCTATTTAGAATGGCTAGCCCATTCCATACCTTCCCAAACAACAATAATGTTTTCCAAAATGTATCAGGATTTGATAAAGCCAGTTTTCTCTAGCCGAACAATGAAGGATAAAATGTGACGAATCTTGAGAGCCAAAGCCTTAGCAATTATTTTGTAAGAGACATTGAGCAGGGTAATGGGCTTCCTATTACAGATATCCTCTGGGTCCCCAGCTTTGGGTATGAACTTAATATTGCCCTTATTAATAATAGACCCAAGAGAATGAGAATGAAAAGCTTCAAGGTAGACCTTGTGTAGGTTTGGGCCAACCAAGGGCTAGAAGACCTTATAGAATTCACAAGGGAAGCCATCGCTACCCTAAGCCATGTCATCTACCATGGAAGAGATGGCTTCTTTGAGATCCTCCAAAGTGAGCATCAGATCACAAAACACTCTCTGGGTATTGGAAAGCTTGTTTGGCACAACCGCAATGCAATCTTGCAAAGTTTGATCTTGGGAAGGAGAATTTCTCTAAGCGGTGAGCACCTTCTCATAATGTCAGACAAAGGCTTGCAGAATGTCAAGAAGCTTAGTAAGAATAGCTTGACCTTCCTTTATTCTTTTAATATCAGATGAGGTATGGGGAGCTCTGAGAGGCATAAAAAATTCCTTTGACAATCTATCTTTGACCTTATGCAAATGCAATCTAGCTTTAATTTGGGCTCCTCTAGAAGATGATCAACAATTTTCTTTTGGTATCTAAACTGAGCTAGCCTCATTTGTAGGTCCGCATCGAAAGAATTTGAAGCCAGAGCTTCAATGGTAGCATGGAGCTCCATAATGTTGGCATCATAGGACTATCGAAAGAACATAGCAAGTTGTCTTCCATAAATGCGGAGAAATATGGAAGTGTGAGTGATGGTGCCATTCCACCAAGAAATCCAACCAATTGGCTGATGTGGCCTGGCCTCTAAATTCCAGACCGTATGAATGTGGGCCCTAGTAGGTTGATGATGAAGCAAGGAAGTATTTAAATAGAATTGCATCTTGGACGGATGCATGCTAGTTGTCTTCCATTCAATACAAAATTGGATGGGATAGTGATTTGATAGTGTCACATCAACAAGTGGCAAAACAAGCAAGGCTTGATCCTTGGAGATAGAGAAAAAAGATTGCGCTGAGATCATGGCACGATCAAGCCTCTTTAAAATTATGTTAGAGCCAGCTCTAAAATTACACCAAGTATGCCAAACCCCATTAGGATGGCGGTGGCTAATATTGGGATCAAATAGGCCTAATTTATTATGCATGTAATACCAAGCTTCTCTTTCACTAGCTTCCCACCGAAAAGGTAAAATCTCATCCTTGTTTGATGCCACCTCAACCATATTGAAGTCCCCACACATGACCCAGGTTGCAAGTGGCAAAGAGTCAACTATCCAATGCCACAAGTGTGATCTTTCCAGAGCATCATTGGGAACATAAGCATTAATGATCCCAAAAGAATGATTGTCGATTGACAACAAAACCCACACAACTCTTTGCATGGGATCAAAATCATGATCTACAACAGACAAACTCCGATGAGGGGAAATGAGAGTAGTAACACCACCTCGACCAACATCATGTTGGGAAGAGAAAATGAGGCTATCCAGACAAATAACACGACATGCAATAGCAAGCATGAAACCAACAATTTTAACTTCTTGAAGGCCTAAAACATCCAGGCTAGAAGTATGAGAGCGAACATCTCTGACATAATACATTCTATGGAGGTCCATAAGACCTCTAACATTCCATAAGATGTAATTTATTAATCAAAGAAATGCATTTCTTCCTCATCCCCAAGAGAGGAGAAGCTATTATGCAAAAACTCTGAACTGGTTCTCAAGCTAGGAAAAGAGTCCCCATCTGTGGAAGCTCTTCTCTTCTTTGAGCCTCCATTCTTGTTCTCATCATGCCCAGAAGGGCTGTGAGAGTGTCGTAGAGATGGTTAAACTGCAACCGCCGACGTAGCTTGATGGGTGCGGCCCCATGAAGGACGGGGAGCACCCCTAGATGAAACATTCCCCTGCTAACCAAGGTTTGAAATAGAAGCTGGAGGGACATCCTCTTGAACATGCACAACTAGAGAAGAAACCCTTGATGTCGGTTGAGAAGTTGAACCAATGGTCGGTTTCTTAATAGAAGCCGGAGCATTCTTGCCTTTCCGGACCACTGTAGTCCATCCTTCATCTAGTTTGGCACCCTCTGCAGGCTTGGAAGTTGCCTCCTTAGGAGGGGATTTTGTCTTGGGCACAGCTAGTGGACAATCTTTGATCTTATGCTCAAAAGATAGACTGGCATCTATAGCAAGTGTTGGGAAGATTTAAATAAAGCACTTTCTGAGAGAAAGTGGTGCTACCCACTTGAATATCAATGATTTCCGTGAGGTCGTGAGCCAAGTCAACCTCAACACAAACCCATCGTTGGGGGCAAGCATTGAAAAAACGGTCTAGTTCAACACAAATTACCTTACCAACAGACTGGGCAATGGTTTGAACAAAAGACCAACAAGGCAAAGGGAGACCAGGAAATTCCACCCAGATTGGAACCCTAAGTTTCTTATCATCCGAGACATAAAAGTCTCAAGACCAAGGTTGAAAAGCCAAAAGAGACGACCGAACAGTCCAGAGCCCATGTTTGAAAATAGCTTCAACATGAGAGGGGTTCAAAAAGCAAAATAGGAAAAAGCCCTTGGTAAGGCTTTGAAAACCATCAAGGCGGATCCCATGAGGAGTCCAGGCCTTGGAAACCCATTCACGCTGTATGCTTTCAGGAAAAATCATACCCACAAAATAACCTATTAAGGTATGTTTTTCCATCCATTCACAAGCATTATCAAAATCTTGAATGGGAAGCACAACATCAAGGGAGGACTTACCTCATGGAACACTTTCAGCACAAGCTTGCAAGGGCGTTTGTTCGGGGGTGCCATGAGCATCCATCACCAAAGCTTCACCAACAACATCAAATGCGAAGCTGAAGTTGGTTGGAGCCATAATAACCCTAGTGGGAATTCCCACAATAAATGTGGTATGACACACAAGACATGAAAGATTCAGAAAAAGTACAAAAAAACTGAAACCGTAGCAGAGCTCAAGACCATCTTCTCAGTGAAATTTTTTTACAACCTCATTTTCAATTTCATGTTCAAATACTTTTGGTCCTTTGGATGTTTATAGGTTTGGTTTATGATCGTCTTGGTGCCCTCCTCAAGCTCTATGATGTGCTCATGACCACTATCTAGTGGTAGATCTTTTGGAAGTTCTTCAAAGCACAAGTAAAAACTAGTGCCATTGGCCATGTACTGGCTGTGTCTACTCAGATTTTTCTGATTTGTTGGATTGTTGTAGCCCCTTAAGGGTGCTGCATTGGACCACATAACCAGGATATTCCTTTTCAGCTCTTTCTTCATTCGATGTTCAAATCAACTTAATTCTCAAGGTTTGAACCCATGATTTTGGTGTTGTCCTAAACCCTGCATAAGCTTCATAGACAGCTCATGTAAATTCATGTTAATATCACCAAGTAATCTTAATCATTGGATCCTTAAAATTACATCAGTGCCACCTAATCACAATATAAAAATGCAATTGCATGAAAATTCCCCATGCGCTGAATGAGCCCTTTAATGCATGTAAGATAGTGAAGGTGATACCCATCAACCATACTAATGTCCAAGGGAGGACACTGAATACTTGACAAAACCAGGTCAGGGTATAACTTTAAGTCATAGTAGCTAGAAAGTCCTCTGCCCCTCCTCGGGCATGCACATCCCCATATCTGATTTGGATATGTATCCGATACGGCTCAAATACATGTCGAATACTATATCCATGTGTGCCCAGAAAACCTTGATTTTCCAACTGTGTGAATGCTATGTGAATTGATTTTTTAAAAAATTCACATAAATCTTCCCAAATTTAATCAGAAAAACTTCATTCATGCAACTTTTTTAAAGATTTTTTGGTATAAACAAAACCTACACCAAAGGAGAAAGACAAATGAAATGTTTTTCTATTTCAGTGACCCCTTTTTTTGGGTCGTCTTCATATGCAACTCTACTATTTTTGCATATTGTAAAGTGTTAAATTTAATTATAATTATTTATGTAGCACTTATGTGTCTATATTGCTTTTAAAGTAATGAAAATCTCCTCTAATAACTTAGAAAATGATGTTTAATATGTGTATGTGTTTTTTATTAATGTTGTACCCAGCCGTATCCATATCCTCAGCCTTAAAAAATGGCCGTATTCATATCCGATACTGTATCTGTATCTGTGTCCGTGCAACTTTGCTTTAAGTTTAAAACCTAAAGTTCAGAGTACATACAAAATCAGAACTACAATTTTTCTTCCTTCCCTCCGCTCGTAACATAGAGTGAATGGATAAACCTCTTCTAACTGCTAACGAAGTGAAGGGCTGCTCAAGATTGTCCCTTTCAGATACATTTTCTAACAAGGGCATATTAGGGCCCACCAATCACGTCAATTAACTGAATTTTCCCTTCATTGGAATATTTATGGTCACAAGAGTGAGGCTACTATCTGTAGAATGCTTAACCCATTTGGGGTAAGTGCCTTAAGAGGTTTATGTCATCTGGTTGGAACAGAAAGGGAGGCTTTCCCTTGCTCTATCTTTAAAGCATTTTTCAATTTTCATAAGACCTTGTTTGTTAGATGGCTTCATCAAGGTCCTTGGGTTTAAGAGATTCTACAAGGCCTTTCAGTTCCTCTTCAGTAGACATACCTCAAACTTGCATGAATAATCTTCACAACTTTGTACTTATATTCATCCAAAAACTCTTGTTATCCATGATGTGTATGTAGTTCCCAAAACTTATCATCTACAATATTTTTGCTAGAAACATCAACAATAAACTTAGTATCCACCAAGTGAAAAATTCATAACATTCACCATCAGCACATCCAAAGTGTAGTGATGGCATCATTCACAGACATCCCCTTCAGGATGAAGCAAAGCAAACTGAATTTTTTCGATAAAAGACATAGGGCATATTCAAAAATACACTTCTAATGATGAAGCCATACTTCTGGAAGTAAAATGCCATCAAAATTTGGAAAGTCAATTTTAAGCATGTGGTGTTGTGAACTTTTTCTGGTGTAGTCTTTTCAGCCAACATTATTTCTCATTTCCCCACAGGGATTAAAACCATACTCCACATGAAAGTCTGCATCATCTGCCAAACAGGCCGTCCAGAGCCTTCTGATTGGATCATTGTTGAAGCATCATGGTGGATAAGATGCATCATGGGCTGACCTTTGCAGGTTTTGGTGAGGGGATGGAAGAGATATCTGCCAAAACCCATGGCATGATTCAGCAACACAAGAAACATGACTGTGTACTGTACGCAGTTCCTGAATTGTGAGGGACAGCTCCCTTACACAGTCATTTTGCTTTTGCTTTCTCTTGATTAGATGAACTCATGTTGGCAGGATCAGTGCTTTCATACCACTGTTGTGAACTTGAACCTGAAAATGTTAAATATAGCCTGTACACCTATATGGACCAAAATATAAAACTGGAATGTAAATCTGCAAATATTTTTGCATTTGTGAGACTTTTAGTAAAAATAACAGAAATTAAACCTGTTCTAGTAGCAAAAAGACATTAAACATCCCTTGCTCTTCAGTGAGTCACCCTAGGGTGGAGAAGCCATCAGCTACTCCCTTACAATTTCAGAGGAAACCTTCTTTTTTATAAAATACCCTTAAAAATGACAATATAACTTCTTATACTCCAAAAGGATAGGAGATAGAAGACGAATTCTGCTAGCAGTAATCTTCCCTCTCTGAGAAATCGGCCTTAATTTACAACTGACTGATCAATAATCCTCAATTTGTTATTGTCTAACATATTCTAACTATACTTCTAAGTAGGCGTTAACTGTGCTTTATTTTAGGAACTCCTATCTACATGCTGACGGTCCCTTTACTTTAGGAATTCAATATGTCTAGTTAATCATATGCAAAGATCCTAACTCAATTTCTAATTCGGTACAACTATCCTTGACTTTAGGGCTTTGAATCTCATTCACTGTTGACTGACTTTGTCTGACTGCTGGTTCATTACACAGATTCCATACAAGCATAATTAAGACAAGGCATAGACTTTGATTTGAAATAGTTATTCACCGAACCAGCTATTAAGATATACTATTGCATGTTCAATATTATTGGAATTGTGACATTCAAAAACACATGAATCGCTTGAAAAATGACAATAACGATTTTCTATTTTGTAAAAATTAGCACAACAAATACAACATATCAGTTATTGCATTCGGAATTGATGATGCCCTTTAAACAGATAAAGTGGTTATCATAACAACAATGATGGATACCTTAAGTATCAGCATATTGGATGATTGAAAACAAATACCCCCCTACATGGATGATCATTTGTAAAACCTCCTCTCATCATTGAAAGGACAATCAAAATTGCAACAAAAGACATCCAAGTATATATCCAACTGTACACAAACTTCTTCCTTGTTATCAGTTCATCATTCCTACTACATATTGCGGAAGGGATTCCAATGGAAGATGCTTTTTAAGGACTTCGTTTATACACCACAAGAAAAGAAGCCAAGCCATATGAAAACTTCTTATGCAGTCCCAAAACTAAAGGGAATTCAAGTATGATACTACTAATGATCATGTGCAAAATGCTTTTGCTTTAGTATGGCATCTTACCCCAGGTTAACCCATTGGCATTGCTGCAGGATCAAGCTCCCAACAACCTTTGGGCAATTGTTCAGCCTCACTTCCCGAAAGTCTTCGACCTGGAATCTGATGGGAGAATCTAAGAAATTCTGTCTTCAAAATCCATCTGACTGCCGGACATCCCATCTGTTTTCTCTGATACACTGTTATGAAACCATCGAGCTTAGCAAGAGGAAGCACACTTCCTCCAAATTTTTCTGTAAAATCAGTCATAACCTCTACTATCTCATACTCATGTCTTACATCCTGTGGTGTATTTTCGTCCCAATCAGATCGCCAATTTCTGTAAATAGCCCAAACAGAACCTTTCCGAGGAAATATTTTGACAAACCCATCTGCAACTTTTTCCTCTTTCATTACATGAGAAAATACATTGAGAAATTCAGTGCTAGTTTTCCTTCCCACCTTAAAATCCCCACAAGTTCTCCAGAATCCAGCATCCGCCCACTTAATTAAATCCTTGTCGCTGTTGTCTTTTCTGTCTAACCAACTCATCTGCACCTTGAAGGGATGCAAGGATACAATATTATTAATGAAAGCATAATAACGAGGCATTCCATCATCATCATAGACAGCCCAGATTTGATTTTCCTCAAAGCAAAACTCTACCCTATCCTGGTCAAAGTCATAAAAATCTGCATCTCTCACATGCAAGGAAAGAGGATCAACAATTTTCACATCAGGGTCCTCCTTAAAAGGGACAGAATCCAACTTCCTTCTCTTTCTGGACTTGCCTTTCCCCTTTTCAGTTCCCCTTTTAGCCTTTTTAGAATTGTCTGCTGCATGATTTGTGAAGTTCTTCTTTGGCTCATTATCCTCAATTCCATTCATGACATACTCTTCCGTGACACTGGCCTTTTCTTCTTTGATCCTCTTGTTTAGGCCATTGGTGTAATCATTGATAGATATGGTTGCAACCCCCAAAGCCACAAACTGACCCCTACAATCTGAACATTGAATACTCTGCCCTTCCTGCGACTGTGGGCACTCCTGCAGAAATTGGCAAGAGGAACAGACGGTCCAAAAGCTAGGTTTCTTTTCAGTGGGCAACTGGGAAGCTGCAGAGCTGTTGTGGCCATATGATGACTCGAGATTAGTCAAGTTTGTGTTTGTGGGTGCAATTGAACTATCCTGCCCAATGAAGGTCTTGTTTGGAGGAGTTGGGGTCTCCTCGCCATGGTCATAGTTGTGATCATTGAACAAGGGAGTTTCAGGGAAGGAATTGACATTTGCAGTCTTTTCCAAAGTCTCGCCGGTGCCTGTGAAAGTGAAAGGATATTGAGCATCAGAGGAATTGCTCACATCTGGGCTATTTGGCATGGTGGCAGTGGGAGTAAAATTCTCTTTGAGGGAGATGGTGGTGGTAGGCGTGGGGGGCAGATTGGTGACATTTGGTTCGTACGGAGAGCTCTTCCCTTCCTGACTTTTTCTTTTTACCTCAAAGCTTGCCTTTCTGGTTTTATCCGATAGAACTTCCCATGCTTTTGTGATAAGTTTGAAAGCTCTCTCAGCGCCTACGCACTTGTTTCTGTCGGGATGCAATGGAAAGGCTAGTTTTTTATACTGTTCGTTAATAAGATCGAGATCGGAGGAGGAGCTTACTTGTAAAATGGCATACCAGTCGTTGAAGCCTGAAAAAAGCTTTGAATGAGCAGCAAGGTGCACTTCAATGGCCTTTATCATGGCAGACAACCCCTCCAAGGTAGGATATAGCTTGTACGCCTTCTGAGCAAAATTTAAGCTTTCCTGCATGTCTCCCGCCATCAACTTTTTCTCTGCAATTTCTTTTGCTCTGTAAGCTTCTTCTCTATTACACTCCATTTTGCCTAGCAGTTATCAGTAGCCAAAGCGAAGATGGCCGCATTTTTATATAAAATGAAAATGTTGATATACTGTGCAGGTAAATATGCTTTTTCCGGAAATACTAATGCATCTGTTTCTCAAAGAGAGTAATCCATATGCAGTCTAAGGGAAAAAGAAAAGTCCTTTTCCGTAAATGCTCTCTGCGTGTAGTCAGACACAGATTAAATTGATAGCAATTATAGAAAAGAAAAGGTGTAAAACAAGCCTTTTCCGTAAATGCTATTTGCATGTAGTGACACAGATTAAATTGGTAACAATTATAGAAAAAACGGAGTTGTCTTTAGGAATATATATATAACTTGTCTATTTTATTTTCTATTATTTGATTTAATTAAAATAAAGTAATCAAAACACAATAAAATAGAGGAATGAAGATATTCTATTATATATATATATATATATATATATATATATATATGTTTTATAGTGGTATTGATAGATGAAATATGTAAGAGAAAGATTAATTGAATTTTAAATTAATTTTAATTGAAAGGTTAGGATTAGAGTTAAGTTTAAGGTTAGTGTTTAATTAGATTGAGTATTCAGTTAGACTTACAATTAGAGTTTAATTGGATGTTCAATAAGATTTCAATTAGAATTAGGTTTAGGTTTAGATTTATAATAAAAGATTAAGATTATGGTTCATTTAGTGTTAGTATTCAAATAAATAATTGTTTACATATTAGGATTAGTATTTAATTGAATAATATCTTATAGATTGGGGTGATTGAGTTGGTGGTTCATAACCTAAAATTTAATTAAACTAGCAATCGCACCTTGGTGTGCAATGTGTACAACAAAAAGGCGTAGGTCAAATTAGGGGGAAAAATTTGGTCTACTTTTTCATATGTTTGTGTAGTCAATGATGTAGTTGATAGGCTATTTAGTGAAGTGATAGTTTTAAATCAATTATGCATCCACTTACATGGGTCTAAAGGAAATTAAAAAAACCTTTGAATTAGGAAGATAATCATGCTTCATTGCCAATAGAGTCATGTTATATTTATAATAAAGAGAGAGAGAGAGAGAGAGAGAGAGAGAGAGAGAAAGAGAGAAAGAGACTTTCATAATTTTTATGTATTTTACAATTTCAAAAAATAGAAATAAATGATTAAAATTATTTCAAATTTAAATCTACATTACAAATAAAAATAGAATAAATAAAAAATAATGTCAAAATATTTAAAGTCTAAATGTTAAAAATATAATATTTAAATTGAATAAAATTAATAATAAGTAACATCACCCTTAGGATCTTCTTTTATCTAATCTAAACATCACCCGTAGTAGATAAGTTAATAAATAATTAAATTAAAATATCACTAATTTTTTAATTTATTAAAATATAAATATAAATAAAACATGTATAAAAAATAAATTAAATGTCATAAGGTGTTACAATGCCCACAAACATTAAAATTATAAGATAGTTAATATAAATCATTTGTAAGTTTATAATATAATAATATTTTAAAAATATAATCAATAATTTAAATTATATTAATATATTCAATTTAAAATTGAAGAATTTTAAAATTTATCAAGTGAAAATTTTAAAAGCTTTAGCTGTTTTAAATTAAAACATTCAATAATGTGGTGGAGGGACGATTGATGGTGTATGAGATGATGGAAATTAATGAATTTCAGCTCACTGAAAAGACATTGATAAAAAAGGAAGGACACCACATTTATTGGGTGAGTACTATGAAAAATTTGCATAATCTTCTCTAAAAGTGTCATTATTGCCATAACAAGTGAATAGACTAGAAGTAGTGGTTTAGGTGGTTGTTGTAGAGCACCCTATGACAAGGAAAAATAGAGACATCATTTACAGTTAGAGCCTCCAAACAACAGAATCCTTTCTTTGGTCTAGTGACCAAAAAATATCTTGAAGGAATGTTCATGTATAAAGATGCAAGGTTCATTAAGTGTGTGCAACTCATATTTGTTAGGATATTATGCAAATATATGCTTTAGGGATTTCTATCACATATTTAACAGATGTGTTGTCATTGGTGTCAACATATTTGTTTGTTGTGATAGTATTGCAAAAATGTTGCATAAATGCTTAGTGAATTAATTAGGTTAGTGAGGCATGGTGTTGCAGATCTGATGATGCAAAGTTATAGATGTGTTGAGGAATGTCTATACTTGATCTATGTCAAGTTACAGAGTTAGTAGTATGATTTGAGTTAGTTATGGATGATTCATCATAAACTAGTATTTTGATATTCTAGAAGTGTTCAGGAAGAGACAATATGATAGTATTTGGATCAATGTGGATTGGTGTGACGGTATTTCAAGATTCGAAGGCTATGGCATGTTTAGGACTTGGAATAGTGTCCTTGACATGATTAGTTCATCAATTTGAGGATCACAAGCTATATTTTTGGAGTGACAGAGTTTACCGGTTGTTGTTCTTGATAACAGTGTAGAGATGGTTATGAATTTTGAGAGGTGTTGTTGATGTTGTTGAGGTATTTAATGTTTCTTGTTGATGTCTTATGATCATGTTCTATTCATGTTGATGGATCATGGTGACTTTTGTGAGTGTGTTGAAGGATTTTCTAGAAGCGTGTTAATTTTTGTAACATTAATGGCTGACATGGTTGGTCTAACATGTTACGATGGATCATGGCATGATTTACAAAGTTGTTGTATGTTCGAGGATGTTATGGATCATTTATATGTCTTAACCAAAATTCAATGGATCACATTGTATATTAATCTATAATGATTTAATATTTTGTAATTAGGTGTTTGGCCAACCTTGTACAGAAATAAGTCAATACAATGTATAAAAGAATGTAATCATTTGTAAGTGTAAAGGTGGGTGCGTGAGAGCATGATGTATTGATGATTGTGTGAAGAGGTATGAGTGGAACATGCAATTGAGGCAGAGAGATTTTGTACTTCATCAGGACCAAACAAGCATGTTGGAGATGCTATTAGGCTATTCATAATCACTGGATTGTTGTCCACAATTGGATTGTTATCCATAATTGGATTTGTTGTCTAAGTTAATTTGTAAGTAAGTGAACCTTCCCTTGTTGTAATTGAGCACTGAGCTCTAGGACATACACCTAAATGCATGTTCATTCCCCTTGTGTTACCTTTAACAGGTAATTGTGATTCTAACATAGTACATCATCTTATGGGTTTGATCCCCATCGTGGTTTTTCTCCTAACAGGATTTCCATGTCAAAAATACTGGTGTTAATGTTTTCATGTGGTGTTATAATTATGTGCTTTCATGTTTAACATTAATATCTATGGTTTAAAGGTTTAATTCCGCAATTTGGTTAAAGATTATATGGTTAGGACACAATTGATTCACCCCTCCCTCTTAGTTGTGTGGTGCTGCTATATTTCTATCAATTTGTATCAAATCTAGTGCCTCTTTGAGAAGTCTAACAACTTGAGGTGATCCAGGGTGGCATCTTTTAGGATGGAAAGTTTGAGATTCAATGGAATAAACTATGGATTTTGGAAAGGATGGATGGAGACACATTTGAGATGCTTGGTGATGGGCATTGGGAGATCACAAAGAAAAACTACAATCCTTCTGCAGATATTAAGAATGCTACCCTTGATGAAAAGACAGAATTTTATGTCAACATTAGAGCCAAGGAAGCTTTGCTAAGTGATTTAACAAATTCATAATATTCCAATGCCGGGGAATTGGAGATAGTGAATAAAATCTGGGAGAAATTAAGGATTCTACATGAAGGAGACCCTCAAGTGAAGATGGTGAATTTGTAGACACTTAGAGGAAAGTTTGAAGCCCTAAAGATGAGTGAAGAGGAGAATGTTTCATCTTACATGTAGAAGGTAATAGAACTTTCTTGTGGCATTAGATGTGCTAGTTGAACAAATGAAGAAGATGAAATTGTGGCTAAGGTTTTGATATCCTTACCTTCTTACAAACACAAGGTTGCAGCTATAGAAGAGATCGAAACTGTGACTAACGTGACAAAAGACATGTTACTTGGTAATATATCTTCCATTGATTTGAGTGAATTTGGTGATTCCCTTCCTAAATTTTAGACTGCATTCAAAGTTGTTGTTTCTAAGAACAAACAAAGATATGACCCTATAGAGAGTTCACCAAAGTATGCTAAGGAGATAGAAGAGCCTGAAGAACAAGAAATAAAGCTTGAAGAACTTTAAGCCCTGATTTCTAGAAGAGTACCTAAAGGAGCTGGTAAGTATGAAGGAAAATTACCTATGAAATTTTTTATTACAATAGAATTGGTCATTTTGTATCAAGATGTATAGTTGAGAAAGTTTCTAAGGAAAAACCTAGGAAGTATCAACATAAAACATCAAAAGAAATATTATTTTGCTATTGATGATGATGCGACTGATGAAGAATCTGAAAAATGGATGGTGAGAATGATGAGGAATTTTGATTTATTACTATAAAAGAAGAAGATCTAAGCCAGGTATGAATGAGGAGTGATCTTTGACCACACATGTTGAGGAGAAGAGTGAATGGGTTATTGAAAATGGTTGTTCACATCATATGGCTGGATACAAAAGAAAATTTGTGGAATTGCAAAGGTATGATGGTGACCTGTAGTCGGTTTCAATGGTGGCACTGCTTGTCTGATCTATGGCAGAGGATCCATTACTCTTGATGGTAAGACTAATACTGATGATGTTTTATATGTTGAAGTACTTAAGCATAATATTTTGAGTGTTGGCCAACAAGTTGATAAGGGATATGATCTATAATTCAAGTATGGAAACTGTGAAATCTTGGGAAGTTTAGGAGATGAGATTGCATCTAGTACAAAGACAAAAGGTAACATCTTTCACTTGAATACTACTGAAAAAAAGGTGTTTGATTACTCAAATTGATTATAGTTGGTTATGGAATAAAAGGTTGTGTCATGTTAACTTTGATAACATTGTGAAGATAAGTGCTACTAATTCTATAAGAGATCTACCCAAACTGATGAATCCTGCTAATGTATGTGTAAGGAATGCTTAATGGGTAAGAAAAATAGATCTACTTTCAAGAGGAAAACTTTTACTTTAAAAGGATTGTTATATCTTGAGCATATTGATTTATGTGGACCATGCAGAACTAGAAGTTATCATGGAGATGGATATTTCATATAATTTAGTGATGAATATTCAAGGATGATGTGAGTGACTTTCTTGAGAGAAAAATCTGAAGCCTTTAACAAGTTTAAGATCTTTAGAGCTATGGTTGAGAATGAAAAAAGTTCAAAGATTAAAATGTATAAGATCATATAGAGCTGGTGAATTCACATCAGGTGAGTTATATGCTTTTTGTGAAGACTATTATTATGTAATTAATTTTCACATTCAGTTAATAAAATTGAAATATAAGTTTAAAATTAAAAGTTGAGTTGCATGAATTAGAATTATTAATTAAATATAAAAATTTTTTGAATGGAGAATTGATATTAACGAGGTTAGAGTTGAGTTCTGATTTCTATGATTTTCAGTTAACTCTTTTATTGTTTTTAATAGTTGAATTCGTATTTGTGATTGTGAGTTGCATGTTTGAGTGGAGTTTGTTGGGTTTTGTATATTGGAGTCATTTTTTACCATTATTCTAGGCACGGGTTTTAGGAAGGTTTTACAGGTTTGGCTCTGGATTGGAATTCAAGGAATTTTTGTAAAGCTTGGGATCTTGGAGGTTTTTTTGATTTTGCATTTTGGCCTTTGCATGTGTTTCAGATTCAGCTTATGGGATTAAGGTAGGGGTTGAAAACCTTTGCAAATTTTTCCTCTTTGAAAAGATTGTTCTCTTCATGTCTTCCAGATAGTTATTGTGTTCAGATTAATTACAATGCATGTCTTTCCTTGTTTGTGGAAATTGAATGAAAATCATTGTAGTTGCTTTATGTGTAAGAGATTTTATGGCTATGTTGAAATCTAGTTGAAAACCCTAAGCTCTCTTTGAAACAAAATTGTACACCGAAATAGTTGAGAAAACTTTGGAATTCAATCAACTAGAGTTTGGTCTAAATTCTGGATAAAAATCCTTGTGAATATATCAAAATTGGAATTAGAAAACGGATTGGGTAAATTTATATTTCAATCCAAATTTTGAAAAGAATAGGAGATTAATTATAGTTTTTTATCTTTATTTAATATATATATAATGTATATATATTAAATAAGATTATAGAAAACATATATATACATATACATATACATATATCTATTAAATAAGATTATAGAAAATTTGTTTTGAAATAAACTATAAATTATAAAAATTATTATTATTATTTATTAATTTTTAGATTTAAAAAATATATATTATTATTATTTATTTATTTTTGGATTAAAAAAAGTTATTATTATTATTTATTAATTTTTGGATTTTGAATTTTTTTTAAAAAAATATTATTATTATTTATTAATTTTTAGAATTTAAAAAAAAAGAAGAAAAAAAAAGAGAAGAAGAAAGAAGAGTCTAATTGGACTACCGATAACAAAGGGAATGTCGTAATCAACTGGAACTTATCATTGAGATTTATTTTAATGTAATTTAATTATATTCTTGCTTAGTAATCATTTTTAATAAATTAATTTATATAAGAAACTGTATAAATTAATTTATAGAGGTAAATCTTAGTGATGGTTATTGGAATTTAATTATATTGTCAATTAGTAATTATACTTAAAAATTAATTTATATAACAAAAATTATAAATTAATTTATAAAAGAAAATTAAATGTTTATTTTACTTTTAATGGAATTTTGATGTGGGTGTATTTTATAATAGAGTGTTTTCTTATTAGAGATTTATTTGGCCTTGTTAAATAAGGTCAGTTAGGATAAATTGATGTCGTAGGTGGAACCTTGTCTTTTGAACTTTAAATTATTTTATGAAATTGATTCTTTCATGCTTGAGTTATTATGTAATCAATCTATAACCATTTTGGTGTCTTGATTATAAGATTATTATTTTGGGTTTATCTGGGATTTATGTCAAGTTTCTATTAAGTCCTCGATTTTTATGTTATTTTACCACAAAAAGGTGACGACCATTGTTTGTGTTGAGTCTTAATTAACTTGGTCACATTGTTTCTATATTTTATGATGATTTTGTATGCCAACCTTTGTGGATTATGTTTTAATCCATGTTTGGAGAGAGATGCTTGATGCTTTTGATGATTTTGTGATTTGAACTATGAGATTTGGTATTTCAATTATTGAGATGTTCAATATGGGATGGATAGTTTGGATCCTTGTATAGGATGAGGTTTTGTTTATTATGCTCCATCACTTGTCTTTGATGACATTCATGGTTGACTGGTTTATGAGTAATATTTTATGATTTTGGTTTTTCTTTTTTCATTGGTTTTTTTTTTGGGAGCATTAGGGTAGGTTATCTAGGAGCATAGAAGGGAAGTGGCTTACCTTGGAGGTGTTAGAGCCCTAAATTGGTTGCATGGGTATCCTTTGTAAGTTGACTTAATAAGCGATAACTTAATAAATTTATTAGGATAGAAACATTAAAAAAGATAATTGTGGCTCGCCCATGCCTTGAGTGCTAGTATAAGCTAGGATGGGAGTGAGAGAAGATGCTTGTCTATCTAGAGAGACAGTGAGGTCTGGCATAGTTGGTCTTCCTTATCTGTATGAAAGGACTACTGATACCTCATAGAGTCACTAGGGGCCAGGATCCAAAGAGACTACCAAGCGACCTTAGAATTGAATCATGTGATCACACTTCCCTATATGTGTCCTAGGTCCTACGTTGCATTTGGTACACCTATTTTGTGTTTTGATCATTTATACTTGATACCTTGTAACCACTTATTACCATTTTACCCTGTGTACCATTTCATTAGTCTTTCTTGTTTGAATGTGTCATTAAGTGAGACCTAGTGTTATCTCCTCAGCTCGATGGGAGTAGACTTCTTCGTTCCACGTGGTCGAGTGGTAGTGATTCTATTATCATTGAGATCTAACGTTCATAACTTGGTGCTTGGATGATCTTTGATGCTACTTCTATCTTCTTTTTCTTTTCTTGCATACTTTCTCATGAGATGTATATCTTGTATTCTATTTTATGTATTGGTTAGTGACATTGATTTCAAGAAATGTATATGTACTTGTAATGTATTATTATTATCCCTACGACATGTGTAGTGGAAGTTGTATTATTATGTATGCCATGATGTATTAATTGTACTTTATAGATTGTATCTTTGGTTATATTGATGTAATGAATGTATCATATTATTCAATTGAAATGAATATGGTAAGTGTACTTAATGATTTGTGTTCTTTTCATTATGATTAATTAAAGGATTAGGAATACTTTAATTTGGGTTTAAATGAACCTAAGATATATCATGTGATTATGTGTTGATTTTACTTAGTAGATTTGTTAACTTATACGTAGTTCTACGTCATGGAACCCTTGAGACTTGTAATATGTAAATGAGTTACATTTAGGAGTATGTATCATCTTAAATTATATTGCTTCCATATTTTTATTCATTATTGATTGTAAACTCTTAAGAAAAAAATTATTTAGTAAACTTAGTAACATGTTTTAGGTTAATTTCTCCTGGGTTCCCTGACAGGGCATTGAGCCGCCCCATAATAGGTAATAATAATAGGTAATAATAATCATGCCAAAGCTTCTCCTAGGAATAGTGTATTCAACTAAGTATTATTTCCCTATCATGAAGCGCATTTAAATTTTCAACCCAGGGATGTATACTTGAAATGGGACAGCACAGTTTGTGCACTAAGCCTCTTATAAAGTCATCTTACTTAAGCTATAGGAAGGAAAATACATGGAAAGAACTACACTATTGCTACAGGAAAGTAAAACATACAGCTAATTAATTAAAATTGGCATTGACAACCATGTGTTCTAACTTCAACCTATTCTATCATTCCAAAGCATTTACTATGACTATCTGTGCAAGTGCTGCATGAACATTTATAGGTTATGATGCTACAGGAGAAAATAGTGAATTCTACTTCAAATACTAAAAATGTTTAAACTACTTTCTCTACTCTACTCTAATCTACCTCCCAAGTGGGCCCCCTTGGTCAGTTTCTATTAGCTATGAACATAGAATATAACTCAAAATTACTCCTTCATTATATATTCAGAAAACTAATTACATCATAATAGAGTAGTGCACGGAACTAAAGATTAACTTTCTTCTAATATAATAGTAATACAATCATCTGTCTAACTATATTTCCAACAATCATATCCCTATATATAGAGGATTGACATTTGAACATACAAATAAGGTTTGACTGATTCATCCATAAAGAAAGGAGAATGTGAAAGTCCGCAACAAAAGATCATAAAGACTAAACAACCATTTCAATAGAATATTGACTGTAGAGGAGATTTATCATAGTCGTGCCCCTATATTCCCTAAGACATTCATTCCTTCAGTCCCATAGGCATGTTCCATGGTTTTCATAATGGTTCTTCTCATCACAGCCAAAACTTCATCACTTCCTCATCAATGCTACCGATTCATTCTCCAGTCGTTCCTTTTATCCTGACAGATTAGTAGTGCATGCATGTATATTCAAGTATTCAACTAGTCAATCTAATGCAAATTTCAGGACATACATTAAAACAATTATATGAAATGCAACATATATATATATATAGCAAGGTATGTCAACTATTATCTACCCATAAGTTTGTGGATCTTATTGTACTTATAGTATGTACACAAATTCAAGTACCTAAAAGTCACAACAAGTGTTTTGGAAATATCTTAAAACAGAGCATACAAACAACATAAAATAAAGACAAGTTCTAGCCTCATCATTTTCCCCCAAACAAGCATAATGATTGTCCTCAAGCATTACACTTCTTGGAAACTCCTTTGAATTCTCCAACCTCAGCTTTGCCTCTCCGCTTGCTCTTGAATATGTAGTAGAACCCTCTGGTTCTTTCCCAATAGTCCATTCAGTAATCTTCCTACATTTGGTCCAACTTTGTAGTGTTAATGTCATATAAAGGCCATAAAAGCATCCATGGTTGGAAGGTTAAAGGACACCAAAGATCACACTTGATTTGTTTTCCCAACTGCATGTATTTCAGTGCTTTGTTTACTGTTGTCTCTAAATTGATATGACTATGTGGTTCAAACTTTTTGAAAGCCTTGGGCAATCTATTCTATCTACTTCTGACTCTAGTTAGGGCTCTCTAAAATGTGAAATAAGGAAATCCTTGGTATTCTTTGTAGACTTTATCTCTGATAGAAAAAATAATGTCCCTGGTTTGTGGTTTTGTCTTCCCATAAGTAAGAGTGAACCAAACTCTTAGTAGAACATCAGGTTTACTAGATTCAGTCCTCAAAGGTAAATGCTCTAATTTTTCTTGATCCCTATAATTATCTAATTGTCTATCATAATTGGCTTCATTGTGCATCCATGAAATCAGGGCTTTTAGATGTATGTCCCCTATGTAAAGTAAGGGGTTCCAATCAGTTTCATTTGAAATGATGAAATTGTGAAGATACAACTCACAAAGCAAGTTTTGTTTCCAAATAGGGAGTGTCTTATATAAATCATAAAATTCTTCAGCTGTTCTGAACTCAGAGTTTTTATCCTAGATAGTCATCATTAATTGCAACAAGAGAAACTACTCTTTCAAGAAAATGGCATATACCCTTAGAGGAGGCCTACAAGCTATGATTTGGTCAGCCAACTTTAAGGCATGATCCATCTTTTGTTTTAGTTTCTCTATTTTCTCTTTCAGGTCTTCAATTTCCTCTTTCTGATCATCAATCTCTTTTTGGATCTTTTTCCTTTCCTCTAACCACAAAGTGCTTTTAAAGATAAACTGAGTGTATAGACTGAAGAGAATAGATTGTAAAGTAGGTGGTCCAAACTCATATGGTTGAGTCTTCTATCTTTTCTCTCCAATATAGGCTTGCTCTAGATAATTAGTGTACCAAGTTCTCCTGAAAGGTACTATGGCATTCTGAGTAAAAGAATGGACTGATGATTGAGGCAACCGAGGCTCCTCATGATGGCCTTCTTGAACTATTTGTGTTCTTTCTTTAGGTCCACTTTGTTGTGTAGAAGGATCATTAGGAAATGAATCATTTACATTCTGAGGAGGATTTGAAATATTTGGTTGAATTCGAGAATCATCTAAAACATAATCAATATGAGGCTCTGTAGTAGGCTTTTCTGGTGGAATGACTTGACTATCTGGGAAAACCTGGGGAATTTTCCCCCTCATCCTAGAACTTCTCCTTAAAGAAGTTTTTGTTACTTCCACAGTTTTCTTTTTGACAATTTTCTTTGGTCTCTCTACTGTAGGAGTAATTGTTGCAAGAGTTGATTTCCTTTTCCTACTTTTTGAAACTGGAGGGTTTTGGCATTCTATTTTAGGAACTGGAGTTCCTTCACCAATCTTTTGTTTTCCTTTCCTCTGGGAGGAGGTAGGTACATTGTCCTTTGGAATAGGGGAAGGTCCTTTTTCTTTAGGATTCTCAAATTCTCTTTCTTGGGGAGCAGCAACTGGCTCAGAGGGTATTTCACTCTCAAGAACTAGTTTAATAGGTTCATCTTGAGGTTGTAATTTTTTGACTGGAACAAATTCATCCCGTGCCAAAGGAGACACATCTCTAAGAGATCTTTTAACTAGTAGTTTGACTAGGGCATGATGTGAAATAGAATTTGTTTTACCCTTGTGAGTTTCTTCAGCACTAATGCATAGCATATTGTATAGAAATTTTGGAATATTTACTGGAAAATTATGCCTAATACAGCTAAGAAATTTAAAATGGTGCACATGCAAATGGGAAAATCTTCCTTCACAGGTGAGGTACCTTATAATGTGTGACGCCAACTCATTGAATGGAGAAGGAAGTGAAATGCACTTGCAACCTTGTTTGTTTACTTCCAACAAAGGGTCAGAAGAAAGAGTGAATTGAGCTCATGTCGACTTGGCATCATGTTCGTTAGGGTAATGCTCCCCAATTGCTAGCAACCCCATCACTTCTGCAATGCATTCCTCTGTTTCCAAAACCATCAAACCCCATACTTTTTCTTCCCCTTCCTCAAATGTGTTCATAAATTTAGTAGCCACATCCTTGTCAAACTCTGCTAACTTCAAGAAATAACCAAGCCATCCGCAAGCATGAAATCTTTAGATGAATTCCACATCAATGAGAAAAATAGTATGAGCTACTAGTTCATGCCGTAACAGATGACCCCCATTATTCAAAATTCCATCTCTAATTTTTTTCTCAATTTGGCAATTTACAACTTCCTTCTGTTCTGAAACCCCCAATTTCTTAAATCCTCCTAAAATACCCTAAAATTAAGCTCCTAACTGCACTTTAAACTACAACTCCCTTGCAATCTCTATATTGCCCTATTTTTGAAAAATGGGCAATATGAACTTGATAATGACACTTTACAACAAGGAATTATGTCTTTAAGTGCAATTAACTTCCACACAAATTGATTATGTCATCTAGGGTTACGCCAATCAGGAATCAAGAATAATTTTAGAAATTTAGGTACAATACTTGTGCAAATAATGCAAGGACTTAATTACAACACATAAGTATAGATTTGAACTGACAAAAAACCTCACTAGGAATGATAGGTACAAAAAATAATGACTTAAGAATTAATACACTTCCCTATCCTGCACAAAATAATGACAAGTGTCCACACTTTTCGTACTTTGTGAGAGGGAGAAAACTAGAAAAATGCCATATATATATATATATATATATATATATATATATATATATATATATATATATATATATGTAGTATTAGATATAATTATCGAAATGTGTGTGCTAAAAGTGGAAGTAAATTGAAAATTTGTACCTGTTATTGTGTTTTTAGATGTGTTGGAAGGTGACAAGAATGGAATTCTTCATAAAAGGTATGGTCATTGAATGTGTTCATTTGCTGATGTGGAATTTATTAGAAACATATAAAATAGAGAAAGTTGGATGATGTGTGGGTGGAAGATAAAGAAATGAGGTGTATTGGAAAGAAGAATTGAGAAAGTGAATGTAGAATTAAACCTCATTTGAAATGAAGTATTTATTATGGGCATGCCCAAAAGGATCTTAAGTTGAAGTTGTAGGAAGAAGGTAGGCACTTTCTGCTGCAAGAGATATTACCTATTGTGTTGTTGGGATGACTTCATGAAATTACTGCATAAAATCTTCCTTGGTTTAGGTTTAATGGTATAGATGGATTCTATGACCATTGACCAATAGTTTGAAATGAACTAGATCAATTGTTGTCAATTGGACTTCTCCATTGTCAAAGACATGATTTATCTCATATGGTCCTAACCATCTTGTTTGTAATTTGCCTTATTATTCTTGATATCTCGAATCAAATAATAGGGCCCAATCACCTGCTTTGAAATGTCTATTCTTTATGTGGGAGTCATTCCATTTCTTTCTTTTCTTTTGGACTATCTTTGTGCATTCTATTGCATATTTTCGTATCTCATCCAATGAGTTGAGATTCAATAAATATTCTCACTTTCCTGCAGGAAGATCAATGTTCAACTTCAAAGTAGTTTGCAATGTTTTATGCTCAAATTCAATCAGAAGCATGGTTAATTTTCTATATAGTAGTCAAAATGGAGTCAATCTGGTTGTTGTTTTTGATGTTGTCCTGTATACCCAGAATGCTTTTGAGAGATGGTTGCTCCAATCATGATGGTTGAGTTGAACTATTTTTGTAAGTATTCCTTCAATTTATCTATTGGTGACTTTCGCCTAACCATTGTCTTGTGGATGGTAGGGATTGGACTTCCTGTGTTTGATGTTGTACTCATTAATGAGGTCTTTTATCAGATTGGATGTGAATTGTGCTCCCTGATCAATCACTAGTTCCCTTGATACACCATAACAAGTGAGTATTTCTTCATACAAGAATTATGCTACTTTGTTGTCACAGGCATGCTTCGTTGTCTTCACTTCTACCCATTTTGTTACATAATTTGTGCATACCAAGATGTATGATTTTCCATTAGTTGGAGGGTCTATAGGACCAATAAAATCCATGACCCATTTATCAAATAGTGTAACAACCACTTGTGGATGTAAAGGCATTTCATTTGATTTTTTAGGATGACCCATCCTTTGGCATCTATCACATTTTCTGGTATAATTGGTTGCATCTTTATGAAGTGTGGGCCAATAGTAACCTATTGTCAATACTTTCATAGCTATCCTTTTAGCTGCAAAGTTTTCTCCACAAGGTTCATCATGGAAATCATGGAGGATGTCATATGTTTCATCTTCATGTACACACCTTCTCATGACTTGGTCTGGGTCGGTGTAAAATAATGTGTTGTCAATCCAAGAAAATTGAAAGCTCTTTTCAACTAGCAATTTTCTTTCCTTGGGATAGAAATATATAGGCATGACGCAGTCAAGGATGGTGGATCCAATTAAGGACAGTCCAACCTTGCAGCCAATTACCAACACAACAGAATAACACAACAAGATATGCTCAAAATCATATTTTCATTAACATGCCCGATTGTAAAGCCTTCCGAGTTAGGGCCAATTATAATCAGAAACAGTTCTGCAAGATCAACAAATCCAATATAACTCCAGCTAGTCCAATTCTAAAATAGATCAGTAACTAATAGAAACCCTAAGGTAGATCTGATCTTATGCTTACAAGCCACCAAGAAATCTCCTTGTCTCCAAGCATACAAACCTCTAGCTCTACTAATACAAACTATTATAAGTCAATTTTATCTACAAGATCTCGTAGGATCCAAGATCTTTTCCACAACTTCACTAATCTAGTTCTTCCCCCAAAAACTCTCTACCTATTAACAACTACCTAAACACTCCTTAAATACTAATCTTCAGCCACAAGCCAACTAGAAGAAACAATTAACTCCTAAGCCAAGTCAGCTTCTACTACAAACAAATATTAAATGCAATACAAGTCAGCTCTCAAATAACCTTACAATTATTTAATTCTCCATGTCAGCCTCTAGATCTACATAGGAGAATTCAACAAAAGCTACAAACAATAAATGCACCAAGTCGGCCAACCAAATCACCAAGAACCCTAGTTGGTAAACCAAAACTACCGAGTGCCATAAAAACAACTAAGCCAACTAGGCATGACCGAGCAATCATGTCGACTGAGCACCATGAGCATCATCGAGTACAAGTTCTGCTGAGTGTTGAGGTTTCACCGAGTTCCTTCAGTGACTGAGCCTTTGTCAATAATTAAGACTATCGGTTAAAGCTACAACTGAGTACCACAGAACCAAAACAACACACCTCCATGTAGATTCACGAGTACCCTAGAATTCCCCTGCATTAGACACCCTAGGTTTGAAAAGATGTTCAAATGTGAGAAGAACATCTTCTGAGATTCAGCATGTAAACCTCGAACTGGTTCTTCACATACATGTCCTCCAACTTTTCAATTTGCATACTCTTCCACTTCAGTTTCCTCTGTCTTCTCAAGTCTTTCCTTGATAACATAGAGGCTTGTTCTCCATACTGATCATCCATACCTTTAGGATCCACCATCTCAACTCAGCTTCCAATACTTAGACTTCTCCTACCGAGTGTTGTATCCAATAAAGGTATCAAGGAAAACTTCTTGTCATCCTTCTCAACAGTAAAAACATTCTTGACATAATCATACATA
Source organism: Chamaecyparis obtusa (assembly GCA_027943335.1). Taxonomy (NCBI): domain Eukaryota; kingdom Viridiplantae; phylum Streptophyta; class Pinopsida; order Cupressales; family Cupressaceae; genus Chamaecyparis; species Chamaecyparis obtusa. The sequence continues at coordinate 741,254 of BSBK01004514.1, forward strand.
GCTCTACAATCATATTGCCAAGGTCTACCGAGCAATATATGACAACTATTCATCTCCACAATATCACACAACACAAGATCCTTATACTGGCCAATCTAAATATCAACAAAGCATTGTTCTCTTACTTCTAGAGCATGAACATTTTGCAACCAGCCAATCCTATAAGGACAAGGATGTTTCATTTTTTTCAAACTAAGTTTCTAAACCATGTCCTCAACAACAAGGTTATCAGTACTCCTACTGTCAATAATAACATCACAAAGTTTACCTCTAGACTTGCACTGAGTCCTAAACAAGTTACTCCTCTGACAAGGTTCCTCCTTTGTACTGAGTAATGTTCGCCGAACCAGCAAGTTCTCAGATTCAGGTTCATTCTCAACATTTTCATTTACCACAACAGTTCGTTGGTCACCAAGCTTCTTCTGTGTGCACTCAAAAGAATGGTGTCCTTCTTCACTACAATTATAACAAGTACCTTTAAAGATAACTCTACCTGTCTTCTTCTTCATTTCTATAGGTTTCTATTCATCTTCTGCAGTCAGTTTATCCTTCACCGAGTGATCAATCTTTTCCTTCCCTCAGGGATTACCATGTTGTTTCCTCTTCAACTTATCTTCTACCTTCAGAGCATATTGATAAGAATCCTCAATAGAATCAATCTTTAGCATATCAAGCTCATCCTAAATATTGAATCTCAAATCATTCACATACCAAGCTACCTTCTCCTTACCAAGTTCTCTGTGTCCAAACCAAATAGTAAGTTTGTAGAACTCCTCGGTATAGTCTTTAACAATCAAATCTTTTTGCTTCAAATTTTTCAACTTCTTAAACAAGTCAAGCTCATAGTTGATAGGTATGAACTTAGCTTTCAATTTAGTCACCATCAACCTCCACCAATTGATCTTCATTTCACCTTCATCTTCTCTATCTCTTTGTAATTCTTTCCACCAAAGAGCAGCATGTCCTTTTAACTTAGTTTGTGCCAATCTCACCTGAAGAGGATCTTCAATTTCTTCAAGCTCAAAGAAATATTCCAATTCACCAATCCAATCAATCAAATTCTTGGGTTTCAAAGTACCAGAGAAAGTAGAAACTTCCATTCGGTAACCATTACTTAACCGAGCTCCAGATCTATGCAACTGACCAGTTCTATCTTCACTAGATCTATCTCTCTGGTAATCACCACTAGATCCAGCAGCTTCGAAGTCTTCAACAGCTTCCTCCTAACCATCCTCAGTACCAACATTCTGAGGTACACCAATCACAGCTCTCATGATCTCAGCAACCATATCATTCTTCATCAACTCCATCTCTGATCTTAAATCAGATTTTAGCTTCTTTATAATCTTCAATTCCATAGCATTATAGAGATATGCAATCACCCTAGGGTCCAATCTTCTCAGAGGCATCCTTAAAGATAAGAAAACCTTTTGCAACAAAACCCTAAAATGACCACCTTGTGACAACCTCCAAGTTGTATGCAAGTCAAATCAGCCTGCCACCTTGCATGAACAACTAGGCTAGGTTTTCATAAGTTCAGTGCCATGGATCAGCAACTCAAATCACACAATCTCTTCGCCAACAAGGTCAACTTCACAAGATCAACCTTGCTAGGTCAACCTTTTCTCAACAGGACCAACTCAACTATGATACCACTTGATGCATTCAAGGATGGTGGATCCTGTTAGCACTTAAACCTACAGATGGTTGAAATATTTAGAAAACTTGTTGAACTTAAGACTCATGTACTCCCAATAGATGCATCCAACACAATTTAAATGCTAAGGTATTAAGGCTTTGAGCCTTCTTCACTTTGAGTGTAAAACTCATGTGGGTTTACCTTTCACAATTACTTCTACAAAGCATTATAAAATTGATCTACGTACTTGACATAGTCAATAAAATTCATAAACATACAAATAAAAGTAAATTGAATAGGTTTTTGATATTTTGGTGGTGAATAGATGCAAATCAAGCTAAAACCAATGCCTTATTCATTGGGCCAAAGTCAAAACCTAACATCTACAAAATCCTATCAATACAAAGATACTGAGATTTAAATGAAATGCTTAACAATTCACTCTCCCAATTCCCAACCCTGTCATCAAATTCATGTATAGATATTCAATTCCTAGAGACCTCCCTTAAGGTTTACTCTCTCCTTGAGAGAAACTTGAGTTCAACCCCTATATTCACCTTATGAAAAATGCATTAAAGAGCTTTACAAATTAATTAATAAGAAAATCAAAGCATCCATACATAAAGACAACAAGAAATAGGAATGAAACTCCAGTGTATTTGTATTAATTTTCAATTGTATCCATACAATTTTTAAAAAAACTTCAAAGAAGTTTGATCCTATATTTAGTACTTTCTTTACAAAAACTTCAACCACCCCTACAAAATGAGCAAAACTTGCTACATATACCACTAGCCATCTTGGAATCCCCGAAAGGATGCAACAAGCTTCGAATGGCTAGGAAAATGACTTGCACTATAGACAAAAATGAAAAACCATAATGACGAGGACTAGAAAAATAGAAAGTAGTTCACAACTACTAGCATCTTCACAGGTGGTACCTTTGTCTGGAGATATTTCAGAGAAGTTACTTTAATTTGTTGCATGAATGATGACCACTGATATAGGCTAACTTACATCATCCTTTGTCTGGTAGATGCTCTCCCTGGAATTCTAGATCAGGTGCCACATGTACTTCACTCTTCTTCTTCATCCAACTCTAGGACAATTGGCTTCTTCTTCTTCTTCTTTGCACTTTTATCACAAGCTGTCACATCATCATCAGATGGCCAGTTATAATTCTCTAGTTCCTGTAGTACCTTTAACTGTTCTTCCCACCTAGAATCAGTGATTCCCTTAACCTCTATAACAAACCTTATGCAATCATTTTCAACCTTCAACAGGTTGTCAATTATGTTGCTACAGCCTTGTGTGTCCAAAGAATTATCTTCACCAAGGAAAGCATCCTACTTAATCAACACTTGATCCACTAAGGACTTCCACTCATCAATACTTAGAACACTTCCATCATGATTATAAATAGCAGGAAAATACTTACTATAATTTTTGTCAAACATGACCAGCTTGGCCTTTACTTGATTTGATTTCCCTTTGATGAACTTTGAAACAACACTTACCAATCCAATCTTCTCATATACCTCAGTCACCACTTCAGGGATCTCAGGTCTGTGTTCCTACAAGGCATCAAGTTTTTCAAACAACAAACTTCTCCTAGACCATGCACTGTAAAGTGGCTCCAAAGTAGCCAGTGACTCATTTATTTTCTCATTTTCCCTCTGCAAGAAGACAACTGATTGATGGACTAATTCCATCTTCTCTTTTATTTTGTTCTATCTATATTGCACAACCTCTTCCATAGTCTTTAAGGCTACATAAAGCTTATCCCTTAGATGCTTCTTCAAGCTTAGCCCTTAGCTCTTCTAATTCACCCTCCATTTTCTTTATTAACATGAGCTTTAGATCCCTGTCCTTTGCAACCTTCATTGAATTTTCAAATAATTTGTCATACCTTTCTAACAATTGGATGGTTCTTTCCTTGTTTAGGTGTGCCAAGTGTGTTACTACCTTAGACACCTCAAGATCAGTGGTGTTCTACACAGTCCAGACAATTTTATTTCCTTCCATTTTGTCCTCAATGCTTACTACAGATGGCCTTTTAGTTCTAGGAGCCAAAGACCAAAGTGCAAATACTTGAGACTTGGGATCATAACCACTCCCTCTAATCATGTAATCTATCTACACTTCATATGATAGACTTCCCTCTGGCTGCTTCCTAATTTGATCAATGATGAAGGTAGAGGTCATGTCACATCTAGGAGTTAGAAGCATGCCACTTGATTTAACCATCTCCCTTGCCTCCTCCATAGTAATCTTCTCAAGCTAGGATCATATGATGTCAGAGCCCTTAAATTCTCCTCACTTGGTTGCATTCCCTCAGGCAAGGTCTTTTTCACTTCTTCTTGCTTCCTCCAAATGAGGAAATCCCTAAATTCCTTGCTTTTGATGAACTGGTCATCACTGAGAAACTCCTCTTGGTAAATTTCTCTTTCATCCTTTCCTAGCAACAAGGGTAAATCCCCCTCTTCTTTTGATACAACTTTCTTACCCTCTCTGATAGCCTTTCTCAGTTGATGATGGTAGGCTCTGTTACCAGGCACAAGGGCTGAAGCACTGTCAAGTACCTTGTTCTATTTTTTCTTCTTAGAAGGCTTACCTACTTCAAGCCTCTCTTTTTTCAATGGTGGCTTGGAAGTATCCCTTTCTTTCTATGAGTCTTGTGTCAAGTCAATAATTGGTGAGTCCCCACCTTGAGGTGGACTTTCACCCTCTTATGAATCATCAATTATTTCCTCAGGCTCGGAAGTAGAATAATTTCTCGACACCTCCAACTTCTCCTGAAGCAACCCTTCCAACTAGTTACATAGGGTGCCATGCATTTCTATCATTTTCTCCATTCTTTGCAGATATGGGAGCTCAGGGAAAAAACCATCAAAAGGAATCTTTGCCTTCCTTAGTCTGACCTATATCTCTAGTAGATCAAAATATTTGGTAGATCTTCTTCTTGCCTCATCTAGGTCCAACATGTTTCTTATCACATCTTCCTCATCCAGGCCTTCATGCTCTTTGATTGTTCCAATGTTAGGGATCAAGGTCATCCTGGAAATCTTAATGAAACCCTCAGAATAAACACACCAGTAGGTACTTGTAATCATCTTGAAATGATTTAGCCAGCTACTAGCCTAGTCTAGTGCTATTTTTCCAATCAAGAAGCTACCAATCCTGAATTGCCTCGGCGTGAAGGTACCCTTCCTATGAGGTGATATGTGTTCTTTATCAGTTCACATTAATTTCTAGATGAATTCCATCATGGCAACCCTAGGAGGTACAAATCTAGGAAGCATGTGTGGGGGTTGGGGGCAGCCATAAACTCTAATAACTATGAAGTTTCCTCCTAGGTAGAAATCTCTCCAATTGTGGTTTCCTCGCCATTTATCTTTATACTGCATTGGCCTTAACACCATCAAGACCTTAGTTGACAGCCTCACAAGATTTGTTCCCAACATCTCAACAATTGGATGCACAAAATAGTTCTAGAAAATAGAGAAGTTACACTCATTGGATGTGTAATTCTAGGACCTCAACCAATATTGCACAAGGTTTGGATTTCCCTCAAAAGAAGTCCTTAATTTCAACATTCTTGCATCAAGATTATTAACATGGTAGTACAAAATTAAATGCATAAGGAGGGAGTAATGCATGAATCTAATAGGTCTCTTACTCTCCTTGACAGACATTAACCCCTCATGCATCCTATCAATTACATACTAGATGCAATCATAGTCAGTATTGGTGTGGGAATTCTGAATATCTAGGATTATCATTAAAATTTCAGCAGGTATTTTTTCTTCATCCCCATATATCCATAGAACCCTACACAACCCATGACACAAGAACTTCATGTAATGACAAAGGGATGAAAATTGATGAGGGGCATTCATACTCACCAGGAGAGGGGCTATATACTTAGCCTGCTTGGGCATATGCTTGACTATATGGCTTTTTACTGACCCAATATTACTGGCATATTTATGTCTTTCTTTTTTCAAATGTATTGCAGTGGAAGAAGAGGCATAGAAATCAAATGCCCTCATGAAAGACCCCCTATCCAAGGAAATAAAAATAGACTGGTCTTCACACCTAATGGTCTTAGAGATGGGGTCATACAGCCTAGCCAACTCAATAATTAAATCAACATCTAAGAACACATCAGGCACAATTAACTTTTCCATTCCCAATGTCCAAGCATTACAAATAGGTATAGGTTTATGCCTATTATTATAGAAGTATGAGAAGATGGTGTAACCTAAACCTGAAGGAATGATAGGGTCTCTGCATTTGTCCATGAGATCCTCAAACGCAATATCAATGGCCTTCTTATTTTGATTCGATCCAGGAAGTAGCCTAACAAACTCATCTGAATAATTCGACTTTCCCTTATCCTCTCCACTCTATTCTTTTGCAGCCCACTACATGATGCTACACTCACCTCTGGGTGACTCATCTTATCAGAGTAGAAATTCATAGTACTGTAACTTTTGCACTTCTCACTCACTGCTTCAGTGCCAACAATCTCAATTGTCTTCAGAATAGCTTTGAGCACAGAAAGCAATGAAGTCCTGTCTATATACTTCAAGAATTGAATGTGTACAATTGCTAAATCGTAACAAATCTAGCCTTAGTCACTTCTACATTCAATTTTGCATATTACCAACCTTAAAATCATAGCTAGCCATGGTGTGGATGTTGACAAGATCATTTAAAAAATCAAAAATAAAGTGTGAGATCACTAATCATGGCTTTTTGGCATTAAAACCCTTAATTGCTAATGTAAACCCTTGTTAAAACTTGATTGGATGACATTTTATCTTTTTCCAGCTTGGCAAAGTACTTTTTTCCTTGTTGCAATGGTTCGTAACACTGATTGGCATGAAAACTTAACCAGACATGGTTCAGAGATCTAGCGAACAAAGAACTCATGATCTCCGAAAGAATTGTTAACCCGAGGATAACTTTGGAGATCCAACAACAAGGCCATTCATGGAATCTCAGAGTGATTTCTTAACTCATGCCTTTATCTGGAGATTTAGTGACTACCCTTGATCCCAGAGATGATCAATGGTCCTTAGGCTATCTCTTGAAATTTATCATGACCCCGCCATAATTAGAGATTTGGCAACTAAAAGCAATCTCATGTTCTCGGAACACTCAATTCAATCATGGTTAAACTTAGAGAACAAGCAACCAAAGACTTTTCCAACTCTCACAACCTTTTCCTTAACTCAGCAATCATCGAGAGAATCAACGATCAAAGGACTTTACAAACCGTGAAACAAAACACCTTGATCACGGTCACATCTAGAGAATCAGCAAACAACTAAATCTCTTAATCTCAAAAAGCCATGCTTAACTCTCATTTTATCTCGTGATTCCGTAAACAAGGCTATCTTGCATTCTCAAAAAGGAATGCTTAACCATGGTCAGGCCTGGAGATTGAGTGAATAACCCATATCTCCAATTCACTGGATGTTTTTCATACCTTAGGTTATATCTTGAGATTATATGCTGACCATAGATGTTAGGAACAATCAACGACTGTCACTGAATCGCTCAATTCATCAGATCTTTACCTTTTAATTATGAGAATCAGTGACCATTGCATTCACCTAATCTCCCAAGGTTATTGAACTTAACCCTTTTATTCCAAGAATGCACGATTGAAAAAGACACATCTCAACTTTACTTTGTTTGCCAGGTCACTGAGAGATTTGGAGCTTAACTAACTGGTTCTGAGATCCCGCGAACACTTTACTCGCTTAATCGCCAAATAACTTAGAGCACTACCATCTTTTCTTGAGATCAAGTGACAAAGGAAAACATTATCCTTTGCCAAATTAAAAGATTAGAGCCACCAAACTTAGAGGATAAGAGAATAAGACTCAGTCGCTAGATCGCCGAATGATTTGGTGTAGGACCCAATCCTTTTGAGATTAAAACCTAACCGCCGATTGCAAAGATGATCAATGGCATTCACTAGATCATTGGCTGATTGTTAACTTAACCACCTGACTTAGAGAATAGGAGATAACCACCATGCCAAGTCGCCAAATGTTTCAATGAAATTGCCAAGAATTAAGCAAATAGGAGACAACTCAGTCGCTGAATCATTGGATGTTAAGACTAATCGTGATAAAGACTGGGAGATTTAGCAACTAAAGAAAACTTAACAAAGGACTCACCACTATCACTAGTTCACTGAAAGACTTAAAGACAAGGAAGAACATTGCATGATTTAGCGAAGACAAGGAAAAAAGACCACATGCAAATTTGGAAGACTTAAGTGACCCAAAAGTAATGCGCGAATATAAAGAACTAGGGCACACTCAAAATTAACCAAAGAATTAACCATTTGGGACAAAAATGTCTAAGGCAAGGGTTTAAAAACACAAATATGACAAATTTTAAGGAGTTCTGAAACCCTAAACTAGACAAAGGCATAAGCAAGGACACGTAAAACAAGACCTGGAGCAAAGACCTCAAAAAACCTAAAATATACCCAATAGTGGCTCTATCTGAGGATGCTTCAATGCAAGTTCATAGCAAGAAACCATGAATCTCTGGGTGGCAAACCAAAAAACCCTAACCTAAAATAGGAAGCAAACACACAACAAAAGCAAACACACCTATACATATATACAGAACTACTATGGATGGAAAGATTTAGAATTAATTGAAGAAAAACTTCAAGAATTGTCCATGCACTGGCAATTCATGTTCCTCACCATTCAAATTTCTCAAGAATTATGAATCCTTTCCATGAATTTGATGAATAATGAAAGGTCCTAACCATAAGGATTCAAACTTTTTATGGTTTCCTTTGTCCTCAGCCCTGGCATTCCACTGTAGAACCATATCATTTGGCTGGAACTTTCTAGTAGTCGCTCTTTTGTCAAAAAGATACTTCATTTTTCACTGCAATTTCACATTTTCCTTTTGACCCTCTCTACTGATTTCATCCAATTCTACTAGTTGAATCATCCTATCCTGTAATGGATCACTAATTTCCATCTCTTCTTCCCTTATGAACTAGTAGATAGGGAACAGATTATTCACAGGCAATCTAGACTTCACACCATACACCATTTCAAAAGGGGATTTGCCTATTGCTTTCTTTTCAACAATTCTGTCAGCCCATAGTGCCATCTTCAATTTCACATGCCACATTCTTTTGTTCTTTTCAAAGGTCTTCTTTAGAATTTGTAGAATACTCTTGTTACTAGATTCTTCTTGACCATTGGCCCATGGATGGTATGGGGATGAATATGAAAAAATTATTCCCATTTTAGAGAAAAATTCAGTGAATTCCTGAGACCTAAACCTCATAGCATTATCCATTACTAGTTTCATGGGTACACCAAACCTAGTAACTATGTTATTCATTAAGAATTCAATTTCCACTGTACTGGTTGCCTTTTTGGTTGGAATGATTTCTATCAATTTAGTAAAATAATTAGTAGCCACCAAAATGTGACTATTCCCTCCACTAGATTTCTCTAAGAATTCCCCAATAAAATCCATGCCCCACATAGCAAAACGGGCCTCTGCAACTACAGGGTTTAATAGAAAAGCACCTGAAAATTTTAATTTCTTTGAAAATCTCTTGCATGAGTCACATTTTCTAACATATGAGTGGGTATCCTTAAATAAGACCATCCAATAATATCCAACTATCAAAATTTTGTGAGCTATGGACCTAACTGAATGATGCCCTCCACACATCCCAAAGTGCATCTCTTTTAAAACCTTTTTAGATTGATACTTGTCTAAATAGAAAAGAAACAATCCATCATTATCTTTCCAAAATAGATCACCTTGTATCAAAACATACCTTTGAGCCTGCAACCTCAAGCTCCTTCTTTGATTGTCATTCAAATCCTGTGGACAAGCAGCATATTTGAGAAAATGAACAATGTTACTGTACCATGGTTGCATTTAAATACTCATCACATCTCCACCAATGGCCACATTGTTTACTTGTACAAGATCCATGTTCTCCTTTGTCATAAGCTTTGCAAGTCCCAGACCTCTCACAAGCTTGTTTATATGGAGTTCAATGTCAAATTCTTGAATTCTATTGATCCACTTACACCTTTTTCCAATAACTTCACTTTGACTCAAAATATCTTTTACTGCTGCATGAGGTACATATGCATTTACCTTAGCACATACTAGATAAGGTCTGAAAGCCTTAACCACCTTTACTAGTGCATATGCCTACTTCTCCATCAATTCATAATTAAGCTTAGCAGATTGCAATGTTTTACTCAAAAAAGGCAATAGGATGTTCGAACCCCTCTTCATCCTTTTGTAACAAAATAGTTGCAATTGTATGAAAAGATGCAAAAGAACATAGACAGAAAGGCTCTGAATAGTCAGGGGATATTAAAATAGGAGCCTCTTGGATTTCTTGCTTAATTTTTTCAAAATCTTGTTGAGTCTCATAGTTCCAATCAAACTTAACATCTTTCTTCAAAAGCTTCACAATAGGTTTGACTAGTTCTGCAAAATTGGCAATAAACCTCCTGACAAAATTAATCTGTCTTAGAAAATATTGCACACCTTTGACATTTTTGGGAGGAAGGACCTTTTTTATTGCTTCCACTCTTTCTGGATCAACTCTAACCCCCTCTTTTGACACTATGTGACCAAGCAACTTTCCCTTAGTTACAACAAATTGACATTTCCTAGGGTTTAGTGATATGCCAAACTCCAAAGCTTTGACAATAACCTTCTCCAAATGCTTGCAGTGATCTTCAACTTTCTTAGAGTAGGCAGTCAGATCATCCTGATATACAACCATAAGGAAATTGATCAATTCTTTAAAAGAAACATCCATTGCCCTTTGAAAGGTTGCTCCAACATTCTTCAAGCCAAAAGGCATGCGGAAATATACATAGGTCCCCCAAGGGGTGGTGAATATTGTCTTGAATTTTTCAGATTCTTTGACTAGAACCTGGTTGTACCTTGAAAACCCATCCATCATAGACAACAATTCACAACCAGTTACTCTATGAAGCATAGCTTCCATGTTAGGCAATCCATAATTGTCCTTAAGTGAGGCAACATTTAAATTCCTGAAGTCAACACAGAGTCTAATATCACCATTCTTTTATCTTACTAGTACAAGGTTAGAGACCCAAGAAGAATGCCTAATAGGCTCAATGATACTAGCATCTCTCAATTTTGTAAGTTCAACCTGCATCTTTGTGGCTAGTAAAGGGTTCATAGGTCTCTGCTTCTATCTAAATGGCTTGGTTTCTTCTTTTAGATGGATCTCATGTTGAAATAGATCAGCTCTATATGCTTTGAGATCATCATAAGACCAAGAAAACACATGCTTGTATCTCTTCAATAATCTTATCAAATTTCCTCTAACTTCTCTGCTCAACTTCTTCCCAATGTATAACTTCTAAGGGGAGGTTTCAGATCCTAGGTTTATTTCCTCTAAGTCTTCCATTTTTGTGTTGGACTTTTGAGATAGGTAACCATCATTTATCTTGAACATTCCTTCTAACTCTACTAACCTTTTGGTATGTGATTTGAAGGCAATTGTACTATCTCATTTCCCATAATGCACTCTTTTCCCTCAACATGTTGTTGTGCTTCATTGAAATCTATTTGTTGCCCATCATAATGATCTAGGCCCTAAAGAAACCTAAGGATATCAAAATCATCCTCAAAAACTTTCCAATTATATACATTATCAGGCACTGCAGCCCTACTCTTGATTTATAGCATGGACACACCAGTGAGGCTAATGTCATTATTTTTGAGGGCAACATTAGCAAGAAAATCTACCATGATATTGTTGGACCTTTCTACCCAAAGGAGATTGAAAGCTTCAAAGAAGTATAGTCTATCCTAGACATCATGTTTGTATAATTTCAATCTCTCATCCTTAGCAACATATTTAGATCTCACTTGGGATATAATTAGTTGGGAATCACCATGGACCTTTAAACATTTTATACCATGTTTTATAGCAACATCTAATCCCAATATTAGAGCCTCATATTCAGAAATATTATTAGTGCATTCAAAGGTTAACAAGAAAGAGTACTTAAATGTAATACCTGATGGGGAAATGAACACAACACCAGCTCCTAATCCTTCCTTGGAGCAACCACCATCAAAAAACATTTTCCAAAGCCCATTTTTCTGCAATGTTAACTCATCCACTATTGGATCTATGTTTTTCATCTGAGGCACTATCTCTTCAACCATGAAATTATTCATGTCAATGTCCACAAAATAATTCAAGTCTTCTGGTGCAACCTTTTAAACCATGACTAAAGAACGGGGCTCCCTATACAACTTTACCTCAGTCCCATTGACTGGAATAATAGCATATGATAGATCCAGTTGCAACTTTCCACCCATGACTGCAGCCCACTATCTTGATAGTAACATACCATAATGAGGCTTTGTTTCAACAACAACCACATCCATTTTGTATGTGGCCTCTAAAAATGTAGCAATCTTCACTTCAATTCCAACTAGAGTTCCTACAATAAGCACTGCCCTATTATCCATAGCATAACATCTACCATTAGATGTTCCTACTTGTAATCCAAGCTCTTTCATCACATGATAGGGCATTACAGTTGCAGCAGCACCAGAACTAATCATACAATTCTTCAGCAGAAAATTATTCACTATCAATGTGACATAGAAAGGGTCAATAGAAGAAGGCTCTTGTGTCACAATACTTCCAACACATACATCTAAAATGTCATCAATTGAAATAGGCCCTTCTACTACATTCCCCTTCTCTTGTACAATAGGGACCACTCCTTGTTCACTTATGAGAGCTAGGGCATTTGTCTTATGCTCCTTAATCTTCATCATTTCAAGTAATGGGATAGAAACCTTCATTAGAGACAAGGCATGTCTCATATCAAAGGTAGGAGGATCAGTAGAAAGATAGGGAGAATCTTTTGGTCTACCGGCTCTCCTCTTAACCTTGTCAGCAACAATTTGCTCATTCTTTTTCCTTTCAGTAACAAGCCCCTCCCTCTTATTATTTACAACATTGGGCTTTGGTGAATCCTTCTTCTGAGGGTTATCCTTGAAAAAAATTGACCTCGGGACTCCTTGCTTAGTATCCACCCTTCTATTCCTCAAATTGTATGAGGACTTGGCTTGTGTTATAGCAGGCACAGTTAGATTTCTAATCTCCTCTTCACTAGGCTTTCTCCATTGTTTCTCATCTAATCATGATCCTACCATGTTATCTTTACATGTGTCATTATCAGACTCATCATGATCAAAGTGATTGAATACTTGCTGCTCAAAATCAGAGAGAATCTTCCTCTTATGATCTACATCAGAACAGATCTCTTTATCATCTGAAGATAAGAGATCCCCCATCACTTCAGTGGTAAACATATTAACAACAGGCTTTTCAGATTCTTCATGTTGGCAATTTGGCTAAAGTGAGTACATAGATGTTGTCATTATGGAAACATATGATCCACATGAAGATCGCATAGGTCAGAAAGCAAGTATAGCAGAGCACATTGCAAATTTGTCTAAGTGTAAGATAATGTTTTCACCAGTGCACCAGGATACAGTTCTTGTTTGCAACATTGACTGGAGTAAGTTCAGTGCTTGCACACTTGAACATAGACTCTATGATGACTAATGATGACCCATCTCAAAGTGCAAGTTAGTACAGCATGTACGGAATTAGTTATGACAATTTTACCAAAGACAATGTTAAGTTGACAAGACAGAATATGAAGGCATAATTGGTAAAGAGTTAAGGGATTATTTTGTTTATCAAAATAATGACTTAACAATATAAAGGGATGACATCCTATATTTTAACTCTTGGATAAAGATATATGGAAGCCGACCATGTAAAGTTATTATCTTTAATAACTTGTATATATGTAATATGTAATTGCAAGAAGAAAAAAGGAGAGAGATATGGAAATATTGTAATGATATGATGCAAATGTAAGAACAGAAAAAAGATATTGATGCAAGTAGCATAAGGTTATATACCTTAATCCATTTTTGTAATAAGTATACATTTTACATTACTTGTTTGGGTAGTGGGCTCATCTGGTAATCAGATTTTGTATTGACAACTCCTAACAGGGTTGAGGCTTCTAACAAGGCCTATAGTCCCTTAATCAGGACTGATACACTATATGCTTGTAATAGACTCCTAATAGGGTCAACATCCTTAACAAGATACTTTTAATTATTGGATCTTTGTGGGTACCATCCTCACCGGGGTTTTCCCTTGGCCAGGGTTTCCTCGAGAACATATCATGTGTTATGAGTTCTTTATTTCTATTGTTATGCATGTTGTTTAGCTTCTTATGTTATGCATGTATAAAGATAATCTGTTATATCCATAATTGGGAAAAAGATAAAGTTTGTAGAATAATGATTCACCCCCCCTCTCAGTATTCCCTATTTCTAACAATTGGTATCAGAGCTTAGTTACTCAGAGAAGAATCATTCAAGGAAAGCCTAGCAACTTGAGTAAGATCTCTATGGATATGGATCAACTACTAAAAAATCTTGAAGAAGCTCTTGAACAAATTGATATGCTTACTAATAAAAGAAACACTCTAAAAAGGAAATATGATGATGCAAAGAACCTTATTGAGAAACTAAAAAACAAGGTAGAAGATCTGAAATCTGAAAAGGAATCCAAAATTCTTATTGAAGATTGTGATGACAATTTAGAAAAAGAAAATTTGATCCTTAAGCATGAACTGAAGATAGAAAATCTGAATCTTAGTTTGAAAGATGGAAATGACAAAAATGAAGCAAATCTAAGATCTGAGAATGAAAGGTTGAAGATTGAGAATGAAGAATTAAAATCTAAACTTGGCAAAGTAACATCTGAAATTGAGAAAGTAAACTTGCAGCATGCAGAACTTGAGAAATATAATAAGATTGTGAAAGGTGAATTGACTCAATCTAAACAACAACTTGAAAGGATATATTCAAATAGTGAGAAGATCGATGAACAAGTATCTTATGGAAAACCATCCTATGATAAGATTGGACTTGGATTTAGTATATTCAGAACAAATGATGAAAGCAAGGAACCAGATCTGAAAGAATCTGAAAGCATAGATAAGAAAAAGTCAGATGAGATCAACAAATCTGAAGACACACGTAAAGGAGAAGAACCACCTAAAGAAGAACCACTGAACCAAGAAGAATTACCCAAAGGTATGCAAAGAGAATTCAAAGGTAGATGTTTTGGTTGTAATACTATTGGTCACATGAAGAGAGATTGCACAAGTAAACAATTTAAACCTCTTAATGGTTATTCTTATAATTGTCATGGTTTTGGACATAGACCTATTGAATGTAGAAGACCTAAAGTTATTGAGAATAATTATGGTAGTAGAATGTTTAGAAATACTAACAATGTAGATAAAAGACCTACTGAAGATATGAACAGAAGAAATGAAGTAGTATGTTATAGATGCAACAAGATTGGACACATTGCTAGAAACTGCAAATCACAAATCAATCAGCAAGGACCAAGATATGGGAACAATGAAATTTTTTGTCAGATATGTAACAAGATTGGACATACAAAAAGGTTTTGCAAAATGAAAAATGAAGGTTTTCATCCTAACCCTAACCCTAGAAATCACACAAGAAGAAATAAAGATGTAGGTAACAGATAGAAAGGTTGTTGTAGTAATGCAGATGAAGTGAAGTTTGTTAAAGGTACAGATCAAGGAAACATATTCAACATTAAAGGTAATTAGAAAGGTGAAGTATCAAGTGGTAAGAATGAATCTTTACTTGACCTAACTCAAAGCACTTAATTTATGATAATTACAGTAGATTAGGAACTTAGAATTAGTGTAGAAGTAGATTTTCGATGAACTAAGTCTTGCGCAGTTAATGTAAGGTAGTTTATGATGTACTAATGCTATGGTTAAGAGTGCAAAATAACATATTATGTTTTGTGAGATCGCAAGAAGTTTTAAGTTTTGCAGGATAGCAGAAACAACTTTTTGGAAAGAAGCGGCAAAAGAATTGAATGTGATGTCAGATCTAAGTGAGATTGAAGTAATAAAAGGTTATGATCAATGTTATTTGATTATCAAAGAGAATTGAAGTGTTTAGGAGAGAAAAGAATAGACATTGGAAGCATTTTGCAGTAATTTGGTGAAAGATTTGAGCGCTGAATCTATGAAAGACCTAAAATCGCAAACTTGAGATATTTATCTTGACAGATCTTTGAATCGGTATAAGGAATTTAAAGTAGTCATGGATGTATCCTTAATTCACAATATCAGAGATAAGAATAGACCTAAAATGAAGAGGGAACCAGTAGTACCCTTGGAAGAAGATGATCCTAGGTTAGCATTATCATCCGTACCAGATGGAGTTTTGCATTTAGAAAATGTGATAAGTTATCTTGGATGCAAGTTAGAAACTATCAATGATAGTGATTTTACAAATGAACATATGAACATTTACAATCAGGATATGTCATTAAAAGAAGGATATGAACATTTGAAAGATAATGAGATTGTTCAGTATGCTTTGAAGTATGATTTTGACAATGAGGAATGCACTAAGATTATTCTGAGCAGAATTCACAATGGGAAGTTTTGGCTAGAGGATAGAGTGATAGACATTATAGCTGACTTGATTCATGAAGTCACATGTTTATCTAAAGTTGGTGCTATTCCTTTAAATGAGAAAAATAGTCATAGACAACACAAGTTCATCCTACAATGGCAGAGGAATTATGATTAGCAAGATCAAACAACATGATGTTAGATATTTATGCAAGTACCTAACAACTAAGTTTTGTGAAAATTCTAGAGAAGATGATATGGCAGCTGGAATGGTGCATATTGCCTATTTAATGTGTGTTGACAAAGTACCAGTTGATATGTGTGAAATTCTGAGAATTCAATTGTTTGAAAACTTGGAGAAGATTAAAAAATCTAAGTATGCACAATTTAGATTTTCATCCTTAATCACATACATGTTTTTCCACTCATTGAGAAGATTTCCATACACCATTGCAAATGATTGGAATGATGGACAAACTACTATGGAAAGGATAAATAAAGTATATTTGAGACATGTTATTGACAAAGTAAATGAGAGTGCTATGTTAGTAGTGAAGACATTTCAGAACATGGTAACTAGCAGATCAAGAATTCCACAGTCACTTGTGAAGAAGTATAAGAATGATATATGTTTTATTGTTGACACTAACTTTACCTATATTGAAGTAGTGGAACCTAGAATTGAGTTCATAGACCCTCTTGGCTATGAGATATCTGAGGCTGAAATAGAAGAATATGTTGGAAAATTACTTAAATGTAAATTGGACACTCGGTGCAGTAGATTTGGAACTTTTGAAGAGAACTTCAACTCGGCAAAAGCAATAATTGAAGAGAAGAAATCTAAGAAGAGAGTTGACAGCACTATCAAGAGAATACTGAAAGATACAAGAATGTCAAAACAAGAATTCTTAATAGCAAAATAGACAACAACAACAATCAAGGATATTGGACAGAAAGAAGTCTTGATTGTACCACCCTTGTCATCCAGTGCAGTACAACAAGAACCTACACAAGTCAAGGTGAAAGTAGAGGAACCAAAAAAGGAACAAGTAACAACTAGATCCACTTCCTCCACAACTAGCAAGAGAATGAAAGAAATTGCTACTGGACCAGGAAAGAGACAGAAGACTTTAGTTCAACCAGTACCAAGAGAAATTGCAGAAATAAAAGATGATGACACTACAGTTAAGAAGAAATCTTGGAAACCTAAAGTTGAAAAGCTTAGTGAGCGAATTATTGAAAATGGAGACTTTACTAGAATGAACAAGTACTATAGTCTTTATGATTATTCAGACAGACTTAATTTGGAGATTGTTATTATGAAGCATATGATTTTGGCAGACAAGAAATTTGATTCTATTCAAGGTCAAATACCTAATGAGTTGTACACCAAACTGCTAAATAGAAAGCAGAGAGCAACTGAAGAAGACACTAATATCAGAAAGAATCTTGTGAAGAATCTTTGTGATGTGAGAGATGATGAACACTTGGAGCAGATATTGAAGGCCTTAAGCACCCATTTGAGAACCAAAAGGAGAACCATTTTGATTATGGGAGGTAGATATGAAGAAGTTAATTTAGATATAGAGTAGGCAATAATCAAGGTCATGGCAAAAAATGTTGGAGAGCCATCGGTTGCAGCAGAGCAAGCAGTTGAAGCTAAACAAGAGGATATTCCTTCTCCTTCAGCTATTAACATTGAGATGAAACTATGAATATAGAAGGTACTAAGGTCACCTTGGATACTGATGACAATGTATTCAAGAACTTAGCAAACATTGTTGACAATTCGGCTCTTGATGAATCGGATAGAACTGAAGAAGCATAGCAGACTCAATCTATCAATGAAGAACCTAAGGAGACTGAGATTCAAGCACCCATTCCTACCACAAAAGACATCAGTCTTACTCCCAAGATTGGAAAGAAGAAAGTAATTGGATCTTTGTTTGAAGATTTAGGAAAGGAAGTTGATGATGATGATTCATTGGAACTGATCACTTCTTTGAATAAAATCATTGGCAAGAACAAGAAAGTGAAAAATCTTGAAGGGAGTCTGAAGGACCTTACTGAGAAGTTACAAAGCATTGTAACTACACAAATCACAGAGGCAGACCCTTTGGAGAAAGCTAAGAAGGTAATGAGCACTTTTGACAATGAATTCACTGACCTATCTGATATTGCAAAAGTGAGAGCTCAAGCAGCTTATGAAGCTGAAATGCTTTTGAACATCAATCAGAATATCAAAAATGATATTAGCAATCTTGATATTTGTATCAAGAACTTGAGGAAACATTTGGAGATAGGAAAATCAGTGTACATACAGTGTACAAAACTAGAGATTTTGACAGCAGAAGAGGAACATAAGATCAAGTTGAAGGAAGCTGAGATTCAGAATGAATGTAACCTTCTTTCTAGACCTAATGTGAAGGTATGTGATGCTGAAAAGAAATTTTGGAAGCTTTATGATGAAATAAGAATATTGCAAGATGAGAGGAATAGAAAAATGAGGAGACTTGCTCTTTTGAGAGAACACATCTCTATGAAGTTGAGTATCATTGAAGAGCAGTTAGAAGAATGTCTTACAGCTAAGACATCCTTTCAGAAATTCAAATTTGACAACCTCCAAGCTTGTCAAATAGCAGCTTATGGACTGAGCACATTACTCAATGTGGTAGATTCCATCAAGAATTCATGGGAAAAGGAGATAGAAGCTATGAAAGCTAATTTTTCAGATTGTGTTGCAAGCCTACCGGCTTTACAATAAGAAAATGTAGGTATAATCTTTTTGGGATACAATTTTGTAATCCTCCCTACCTTATTTTGTCATTGTTGTCAAAGGGGGAGAGATATTAGAGCAGAAAATTGATATATTTGATAAGGATTGATACTCTTAGGGGGAGCATTTTATTAGAGTTTATATTTTGAGGAGTTATAAGGATAGTATACATATTCTATACTATGGCCACAATTTTGATACAATCTTGAGATTTTGACTTGTACACTTAGCCAATTTTATCATATGTTGCCACCAATGACAAAGGGGGAGCTTGTTGGAAATTTGGCTAAAGTGAGTACATAGATATTTTCATTATGGAAACATATGATCCACATGAAGATCGCATAGGTCAGAGATCAAGTATAGCAGAGTGCATTGCAAATTTGTCTAAGTGTAAGACAATGTTTTCACCAGTGCACCAAGATACAGTTTTTGTTTATGACGTTGACTAGACTAAGTTCAATGCTTGTGCACTTGAACATAAAATCTATGGTGACTAATGATGACCCATATTAGAGTGCAAGTCAGTATGGAATTAGTTATGATAGTTTTACCTAAGATAGTGTTAAGCCGACAGGATAGAATATGAAGGCAGAATTGGTAAAGAGTTAAGGGATTATTTTGTTTATCAAAATAATGACTTAACAATATAAAGGGGTGGCATCCTATATGTTAACTCTTGGATAAAGATATATGGAAGTTGACCATGTAAAGTTATTATCTTTAATAACTTGTATATATGTAATATGTAATTGCAAGAAGAAAAAAGGAGAGAGATATGGAAATATTGTAATGATATGATGCGAATGTAAGAATAGAAAAAAGATATTGATGCAAGCAGCATAAGGTTATATACCTTAATCCATTTTTGTAATAAGTATACATTGTACATTACTTGTTTGGGCAGTGGGCTCATCTGGTAATCAGATTTTGTATTGACAACTCCTAACAGGGTTGAGGCTTCTAACAAGGCCTATAGTCCCTTAATCAGGACTGATACACTATATGCTTGTAATAGACTCCTAATAGGGTCAACATCCTTAACAAGATAGTTTTGATTAGTGGATCTTTGTGGGTACCATCCCCACCGGGGTTTTCCCTTGGCCAGGGTTTCCTCGAGAACATATCATGTGTTATGAGTTCTTTATTTCTATTGCTATGCATGTTGTTTAGCATCTTATGTTATGCATGTATAAAGATAATCTTTTATATCCATAATTGGGCAAAAGATAAAGTTTGTAGAATACTGATTCACCCCCCCCTCTCAGTATTCCCTATTTCTAACACTTCATAATCTCTTGCATATGAGTTATCAGCTTCTTCCCCCAAGGCTTGAGCCACAACACATTGGAAAGGTGAATGAGGCATGTTACAAGCCACACACTAAGGAGTATTCTCCACATTGTGTGATGTACTTTTGTTTAAAGGGTCTGGTGTATCTCTCCCCTTTTGAGGCTCATTGTTATTAGGGATAGGCCTCCCATCTTTCCAATTTTTCTTATAGGGCATGTCTCATAAATTAGGGAGTCTATCCTACCTTTGATAAGGTGGTCTTGCATCTTGAAAATTCCTGCCACCCTTTTCAAACTTTGTTGGAAAGTCTTTGGTAACATTAGCCAACTTATCCATTTTATCATCATCCTTGGATAACCTTGCAGGTTGTGGCCTAGTCTCCTTCCACAATCTACCCTTATCCCTTTTATACATTTGACCAGATGCCTTCTGGTTGCTTTTAATATTTATGGCCAATTTAAAGGCATCCCTTAGGGTATGAGGATTCTTATCTCTCAGAAGATAAGACATTTTACCATCCATAGAATTGAAATATGTGGTTAGGAAAACTGCATCATCTAATCTCAATACTTGGAACAATTTGTACATGGCCTTTTGGAATCTACCATTGAATTCTGACATGCTCTCATTGTAGTGCTTTTTGATATTGTTAAATTCATTGAGCATGTAACTTGACTTTACATGTTCTGCATATTGTTCCTTAAAACATCTAACAAACTCATCCCATGATGCAATATTGTTCTCAGGCAGACCTATGTACCAATCCTTGGCATCTTCAACCAATGACTGAACAAAGAGCTTCATTACCACATCTTCATGCTCAATTCCATAATCATTGAGTTTGTCTGTGAAGAATTTCAAATGTGCTCTTCACATGTGATCACATTGTTACTAGTGAATAATGGGATTTTCTCCCTGATCTCATTAGGGACAACATTAGGCTAACCATGGATACCATCAAAAAATAAGGGCCTATACCTATCCAAATGGACTAGTCTCCTTTGGAAATTAGGCTGGACTAGAGGAGCTGCTCCAACATTTTGACAAGATACATTTCTAATTGTACCAAAAGTTATGGGGGAAACTTGACTGGTATTTAGATTTGGTCCAGGTGCATTTTGTCCAGGATGTGAGGCTTGGGAATTTGGAAATGAACTGCAAGGCTGATTTAATGGATTCATTACTAAAGTAACAGTGAATGAGATGCTAGTAGATGTATTTATATTGGCATGTAAGAAAGAAATCTTCCTCTTCATTTCATCTGCAGCAACCTCCAATTCTAACTTCTCAAGCTGGAGAGCCAAATCTTCTTTGGCCTTTCTAGCCTTTTCCAATTCTAGGCTTTCTTGGGAGGGTACACTAGATGTAACAATAGTTTTCCTAGGCTCATTAATATTTATGCCAACCATCTTTTGTTTTCCCTTATCAAGGATTTCCTTCATGGCATTTCTAACATCCTCATTCCTCTGGATTTCAGATGGGTGTAATTGCCTGAGAACATGGCCTATTCCCTCAAATTCATCTTGGTTCAGTTTACCACCTTTAGCCTAATTTCATAAAACCCCCATGTCACCAAACAATTCTTTATCTAAACCCTGAACATCTTGGCTTAGATCCCTAGCCTTGACTTCATTTTTCTTGGTTTTTCTAATTAGATCTTGCCTTTCCATAAGCAATTCATAAATTTGTTTCTCCCTAGCCTTCCTTCTATTAGCAATTTCTAATAGTTGTTCACGCTCCTTTTTCCTTAAAGAAATTACTTCCTCTCTTAATTTCTCAGAATCATACGAGGTAGTTTCTGCAGCAGAAGTTTCTCCCAATGGATCTAAAGTTTCTCTTGCGGGGAAGAAACTTACTTCTGTGATCTCCTCTTCCTGAGAGAGATAATGAACACTGGGCATGAATTTCTTAACATGTTCTGGGTCATCAGAAGAGGAAAAAGCTTCATGGGGAAGTGGTGTAGGAACTCTTTCTCTTGAAGGTCTTGGGGAGTTAGCTATAATGTGACCTCTCCTAGATCACTATTTTCTACTAGGTGTACGGAGCTCATCACCCATATTATTTTCTGGATGATCCCTAAAATAAGACCTAGTAAATCTCGGCCAACTCATGGCATGTCACAGGAAAATATAACAAAATTTTACAAATACTAGCAACTGGTAAACACATATTTTCAGAGTTGCCACCCACGAACAAGTGGGAATCAAATTATAATGTTGGTCTGTAACAAATACAATAGACAGTCTTGCACAAATCTACTGTACATTATCATTAAGTTCCCCAGTGGAGTCACCAGTTTTGTTAGCACTTAAACCTGCAGATGGTTGAAATATTTAGAAAACTTGTTGAACTTAAGACTCATGTACTCCCAACAGCTGCATCACACACAATTTAAATGCTAAGGTATTAAGGCTTTGATCCTTCTTCACTTTGAGTTTAAAACTCAGGTGGGTTTACCTTTCACAATTGCTTCTACAAAGTATTATAAAATTGATCTACGTACTTGACATAGTCAATAAAATTCATAAACATACAAATAAAAGTAAATTGAATAGGTTTTTGATATTTTGGTGGTGAATAGATGAAAATCAAGCTAAAACTAGTGCCTTATTCATTGAGCCAAAGTCAAAACCTAACATCTACAGAATCCTATCAATACAAAGATACTGGAATTTAAATGAAATGCCTAACAATTCACTCTCCTAATTCTCAACCCTATTATCATATTCATGTATAGATATTCAATTCCTAGAGACCTCCCTTAAGGTTTACTCTCTCCTTGAGAGAAACTTGATTTCAACCCCTATATTCACCTTGTGAACAATGCATTAAAGAGCATTACAAATTAATGCATAAGAAAATCAAAGCATCCATACACAAAGACAACAAAAAATAGCAACAAAACTCCAATGTATTTGTATTAATTTTCAATTGTATCCATACAATTTTAACAAAAACCTTGAAGAAGTCAGATCCTATATTCAGTACTTTCTTTACAAAAACTTCAACCACCCCTACAAAATGAGCAAAACTTGCTACTTATACCACTAGCCAACTTGGAATCCTCGAAAGGATGCAACAAGCTTCGAATGGCTAGGAAAATGACTTGCACTACAGAAAAAAAGTAAAAACCATAATGACAAGGACTAGAAAAATAGAAAGTAGTTCACAACTACTAGCATCTTCACAGGTGGCACCTTTTTCTGGAGATATTTCAGAGCAGTTACTTTAATTTTTTGCATGAATGATGACCGCCAATACAGGCTAACTTACATCATCCTTTGTCTAGTACATGCTCTCCCTAGAATTCTGGATTAGGTGCCATGTGTACTTCACTCTTCTTCTTCATCCAACTCTAGGACAGTTGGCTTCTTCTTCTTTTTCTTTGCACTTTTATCCCAAGCTGTCACATCATCATTAGATGTCCAGTTACAATTCTTCAGTTCCAGTAGTACCTTTCACTATTCTTCCCACCTAGAATTAGTGATGCCCTTAACCTCTGTAACAAACCTTATGCAATCATTTTAAACCTTCAACAGGTTGTCAATTATGTTGTTACAACCTTGTGTGTCCAAAGAATTATCTTCACCAAGGAAAGCATCCTACTTAATCAACACTTGATCCACTAAGGACTTCCACTCATCAATACTTAGCACACTTCCATCATCATTATAAATAGCAAGCAAATACTTACTGTATTTTTTGTCAAACATGACCAGCTTGGCCTTTACTTGATTTGATTTCCCTTTGATGAACTTTGAAACAATACTTACCAATCCAATCTTATCATATACCTCAGTCACCACTTCAGGGATCTCAAGTCTGTGTTCCTACAAGGCATCAAGTTTTTCAAACAAAAAAATTCTCCTGAACCATGCACTGTAAAGTGGCTCCAAAGTAGCCAGTGACTCATTTATTTTCTCATTTTCCCTCTGCAACAAGACAACTAATTGATGGACTGATTCCATCTTCTCTTTTATTTTGTTTTGTCTATTTTGCACAACCTTTGCCATATTTTTTAAGGCTACATCTATCTCACCTTCTCCAAATCTTCAACTGGCCTATCAAGAACCTCTGCCTCTAGCTAAGAAGGGGCCTTAATTTTCAAGGGAGGGGGAGGAACTGCCTTAGATGCTTCTTCAAGCTTAACCCTTAGCTCTTCTAATTCACCCTCCATTTTCTTTATTCACATGAGCTTTAGATCCCTATCCTTTGCAACCTTCATTGAATTTTCAAATAATTTGTCATACCTTTCTAACAATTGGACACCTCAAGATCAGTGGTGTTCTGCACAGTCCAAAAAAAATTATTTCCTTCCATTTTGTCCTCAATGCTTACTACAGATGGCTTATTAGTTCTAGGAGCCAAAGACCAAAGCGCAACTACTTGAGACTTGGGATCATAAAAACTCCCCCTGATCATGTCATCTATCTACACTTCATATGATAGACTACCATCTGGCTACTTCCTAATCTAATCAATGATGAAGGCAAAGATCAAGTCCCATCCAAGAGTTAGAAGCATGCCACTTGATTTAACCATCTCCCTTTCCTCCTCCACAGTAATCTTCTCAAGACTAGGATCATATGATGTCAGAGCCCTTAAAGTCTCCTCACTTGGTTGCATTCCCTCAGGCAAGGTCTTTTTCACTTCTTCTTGCTTCCTCCAAATGAGGACATCCCTGAATTCCTTATTTTTGATGCACTGGTCATCACTCAGAAACTCCTCTTGGTAAAGTTCTCTTTCATCATTTCCCAGCAACAAGGGTAAATCCCCCTCTTCTTTTGATAAAAATTTCTTACCCTCTTTGATAGCCTTTCTTAGGTGATGATGGTAGGCTCTATTACCAGGCACAAGGGCTGAAGCACTGTCAAGTACCTTCTTATGTTTTTTCTTCTTAGAAGGCTCACCTACTTCAAGCCTCTATTTTTTCAATGGTGGCTCTGAAGTATCCCCTTCTTTCTGTGGGTCTTGTGTCAAGTCAATAATTGGTGAGTCCCCACCTTGAGGTGGACTTTCACCCTCTTGTGAATCATTCATGATTTCCTTAGGCTCGGAAGTAGAATAATTTCTTGGCACCTCCAACTTCTCCTCAAGCAACACTTCCAACTAGTTACATAGGGTGCCATGCATTTCTATCATTTTCTCCATTCTTTGCAGTTATGGGAGCTCAAGGAAAAAACCATCAAAAGGAATCTTTGCCTTCCTTAGTCTAACCTATATCTCTAGTAGATCAAAATATTTGGTCCATCTTCTTCCTGCCTCATCTAGGTCCAACATGTTTCTTATCACATCCTCCTCATCCAGGCCTTCATGCTCTCTGATTGTTCCAATGTTAGGGATCAAGGTCATCCTAGAAATCTTAATGAAACCCTTAGAATCAACATATCAGCAAGTACTTGTAGTCATCTTGAAATGATTGAGCCAACTACTGACCTGGTCCAGTGCTCTTTTTCCAATCAAGAAGCTACCAATCCTTAATTGCCTTGGTGTGAAGGTACACTTCCTATGAGATGCTAAGTGTTCTTTGTTAGTCCACATTAATTACCAGATGAATTCCATCATGGAAACCCTAGGAGGTACAAATCTAGGAAGCATGTGTGGGGGTTGGGGGCAGCCATAAACTCTAATAACTATGAAGTTGCATCCTAGGTAGAAATCTCCATAATTGTGGATCGTTGGCCATTTATCTTCATACTGCATTGCCCTTAACACCCTCAAGATCTTAGTTGATAGCCTCACAAGATTTGTTCCCAACATATCAAGAATTGGATGGACAAAATAGTTCTGGAAAACAAAGAAGTTACACTCATTGGATGTGTAATTCGAGGCCCTAAACCAATATTGCACTGGGTTTGGATTTCCCTCAAAAGAAGTCCTTAATTTCAACATTCTTGCATCAAGATTATTAACATGGTAGTACAAAATTAAATGCATAAGGAGGGAGTAATGCATGAATCTAATAGGTCTCTTACTCTCCTTGACAGACATTAACCCCTCATGCATCCTATCAATTACATACTGGATGTAATCATAGTCAGTATTGGTGTGGGAATTATGAATATCTAGGATTATCATTAAAAGTTTAGCAGACATTTTTTCTTCATCCCCATCTATCCCTAGAACCCTAAACAACCCATGAAACAAGAACTTCATGTAATGATAAAGGGATGAAAATTGATAAGTGGCATTCATACTCGCTAGGAGAGGGGCTATATACTTAGCCTGCTTGGGCATATGCTTGACTATCTAGCTTTTTAATGACCCAATATTACTGGCATATTTCTATCTTTCTTTTTTCAAATGTATTGCAGTGGAAGAAGAGGCATATAAATCAAATGCCCTTATGAAAGACCCCCTATCCAAGGAAATAAAAATAGACTGGTCTTCACACCTAATGGTCTTAGAGATGGGGTCATACAGCCTAGCCAACTCAATAATTAAATCAACATCTAAGAACATGTTAGGCACAATTAACTTTGCCATTCCCAACGCCCAGGCATTATAGATAGGTATAAGTTTATGCCTATTATTATAGAAGTATGAGAAGATGGTGTAACCTAAACCTGAAGGAGAGATAGGGTCTCTGCATTTTCCCATGAGATCCTCAAATGCAATGTCAATGGCCTTCTTGTTTTGATTTGAACCAGGAACCATCCTGATGAACTCATCTGAATAATTTGGCTTTCCCTTATCCTCTCTACTCTATTCTTTTGCAACCCCACTAGATGATGCTGCACTCACCTCTAGATGACTCATCTTATCAAAGTATAAATTCACAGTACTACAACTTTTGCACTACTCACTCACTGCTTCAGTGCTAGCAATCTCAATTGTCTTCAGAATAACTTTGAGCACAAAAAGCAATGAAGTCCTATCTATATACTTCAAGAATTGAATGCGTAAAATTGCTAAATCATAACAAATATAGTCGTAGTCACTTCTGCATATTACCAACCTTCAAATCATAGCTAGCCATGGCATGGATGTTGACAGAATGATTGAAAAAATCAAAAATAAAGTGGGAGATCAGTGATCATGGCTTTTTGGCATTAAAACCCTTAAACTCTGATGCAAACCCTCGTTAAAACCTGATTGGATGACATTTTAGCTTTTTCCAGCTTGGAAGAGTACTTTTTTCCACGTTGCAATGGTTCATAACATTGATTGGCATGAAAACTTGACATGGTTCAGAGATCCAGCAAACAAAGAACTCATGATCTCTGAAAGAATGTTTAACCTGAGGTTAAGTTTGGAGATCTAGTGACAAGGCCATTCATTGAATCTCAGAGTGATTTCTTAACTCATGCCTTTATCTGTGTAAGACTTTGCCTAAGGAAAAGAATAGAAACCAAGATCTAGAAGCTCAAGAGATAGCACAAACAAGAGAGACAAGATAATATGATCAAATGAAGAATTCAATAATGATCAAATGATAATGAATAATTGATTACATACAATGTATAAATGCCTCAATATATAGGCAATGCAAGATAACTAGAAGTTATGAAAGTGATAAGATATCAACTAGACATGGTGGAATCACATGTCCACCAAAGGTGGATCATCCTCCATTGTACATGAAAGTATGTGCAACAATGAGAGGATGATAATGTGATAAGAGCACTAAAGGTGGATCTCACACACAAAGAGGTATGTGATGACACCTAAAGTGGAGATTCTCCTAACCATGTGCTAAATAGAAATGCAAACTCCTAGGTGTCTCAAAGACAACTAATATGAAAATGCATTATCCTAAGTAAACTTAAGTAAAGTGTAATTAGTAAATACTTAATTACACCAACAATCTGGAGATTCAATGACTACCATTGATCCCAGAGATGATCAATGGTCCTTAGGCTATCTCTTGAAATTTATCATGACCCAACTGTAATCAGAGATTTGGCGACTGGAAGAAATCTCACGTTCTCGAAACACTCAATTCAATCATGGTTAATCTTAGAGAACAAGCGACCAAATACTTCACCAATTCTCGCAACCTTTTCCTTAACTCAACAATCATCTAGAGAATCAGCAATCAAAGGACTTGACAAATCATGAAATAAAACACTTTGACCGTGATCACATCTGGAGAATCAGTGAACAACTAAATCTCTTAATCTCGAAAAGCCATGCTTAACTCTCATTTTATCTCGTGATTCCATGAACAAGGCTATCTCGCATTCTCAAAAAGGAATGCTTAACCATGGTCAGGCTTGGAGATTGAGCAAATAACCCATATCTCTAATTCATTGAATGTTTTTCATACCTTAGGTTATATCTTGAGATTATATGTTGACCATAGATCTTAGGAACAATCGACTGTTGTCGCTGAATCGCTCAATTCATCAGACCTTTACCTTTTAATTATGAGAATCAACGACCATTGCATTCACCTAATCTCCCAAGATTATTGAACTTAACACTTTTATTCTGAGAATGCATGACTGAAAAAGACACATCTCAACTTTACTTTGTTTGCCAGGTCGCCGAGAGATTTGGAGCTTAACTAACTGGTTCTGAGATCTCGTGAACACTTTACTCGCTTAATCGCCAAATAACTTAGAGCACTACCATCTTTTCTCAAGATCAAGCGACAAAGGAAAACATTATCCTTTGCCAAATTAGAAGATCAGAGCCACCAAACTTAGAGGATAAGAGAATAAGACTCAGTCGCTAGATCACCAAATGATTTGGTGTAGGACCTAGTCCTTTTGAGATTAAAACCTCACCACTGATTGCAAAGCTAATCAACAGCATTCGCTGGATTGCTAGATGATTGTGAACCTAACCACCCGACTTAGAGAATAGGAGATAACTGCCATGCCAAGTCACCAAATGTTTCAATGAAACCGCCAAGAATCAAGCAAATAGGAGACAACTCAGTCACTGAACCACTGGATGTTAAGACTAACTGTGATAAAGACTGGGAGATTTAGTGACTAAAGAAAAATTAACAAAGGACTCACCACGATTGCTAGTTTGCTGAAAGACTTAAAGAAAAGGAAGAACATTGCATGATTCAGTGAAGACAAGGAAAAAAGACCATGTGCAAATTTGGAAGACTTAAGTGACCCAAAAGGTAACGCATGAATAGAAAGAACTAGGGAACACTCAATATTAACCAAAGAATTAACCATTTGGGGAAAAAATGTCTAAGGCAAGGGTTTAAAAACACAAATATGACAAATTTTAAGGAGTTTCTAAAACCCTAAACCAGAGAAAGGCATAAGCAAGGACACGTAAAACAAGACCTGGAGAAAAGACCTCATAAAACCTAAAATATACCCAACAGATCCAATTAAGGATAGTCCAACCTTGCAGCCAATTACCAACATAGTAGAATAAAATAATAAGATATAATCAAAATCAAATTTTCATTAACATGCCCAGCTATAAGGCCTTCTGGGTTAGGGACAATTAATATCAGAAAAAGTTTTGCAAGATCAACAGATCCAATATAACTCTAGCTAGTCCAATTCTAAAATAGATCAACAACTGATGGAAAACCTAAGGCAGATCTGAACTTGTGCTTGAAAGCTACCAAGAAATCTCCTTCTCTCCAAGCATACAAACCACTAGCTCTACTAATACAAACTATCAGAAGTCAATCTGATCTACAAGATCTTTTCCATAACTTCACTAATCTGGTTCTTCCCCCAAAAACTCTCTGCTTGTTAACAACTACCTAAACACTCCTTAAATACTAATCTTCAACCACAACTCGGCTGGAAGAAATAATTAACTCCTACGCCAAGTCGGCTTCGACTACAAATAAATATTAAATGCAATACAAGTCGGCTCTCAAGTAGCCTTACAATTATTTAATTCTCCATGTCGGCCTCTAGATCTATATAGGAGAATGCAACAAAATCTACAAACAATAAATGCACCAAGTCAGCCAACCAAATCACCAAGAACCCCAGTTGATAAACCAGAACTACTGAGCACCAGAAAAACAACCGAGCTAGCTAGGCATGACCGAGAAAGCACGTTGACCAAGCACCATGAGCATCACTGAGTACAAGTTCTACCAAGCACTAGAGGTTTCACTGAGTTCCTTCAGTGATCGAGCCTCCTTCAATAACTGAGACCGTCGGTTAAAGCTGCAACTGAGTACCACAAAACCAAAACAACGCACCTCCATGCAGATTCACTGAGTACCCTAGAATGCCCCTGCATCAAGGCATCTTTTTAGTTGCAAGATAATTGGCTATATCAACATACCATGGGCTCTTGATAGCAATGTGGAACAAATGTTCATCAAGGAATGTGTCATCTATCATAGAGGTATCTATATCATCATGTTGCAGTCAAGATTGATAATCTTCTATGTAACATTTGATTTTCCTAGCTTATCTGTTATTGTTAGATCAAATTCCTGTAAGAGGAGAAGCCATCTTGCTAACCTGCCTGAAATGGCAAGTTTGTTCACGAGATATTTTATGGAAGTATGGTCAGTATGAAGAAATATTGGATATCTTGTTACATGGTGGTGGAACTTATTCAAATCATAGACAGCTACCAATAATTCTTTTTATGTGACTGCATAGTTTAACTTTGGCCCATGTAGATTGTTATTGATATAGTAAATGGCATTTTCAAGTTTATTAGACTTCTGGCCTAGGATGACTCCTATTGCATAATCAGAGGTGTCAATATGTATATGAAATGGTAATGTCCAATTAGGCCCTCTGAGTACTGGTGTTTTTGTAAGAAGGGTTTTAAGCTACAGGAAAGATGCCTCACAGGCTGGGGTCCATGTGAACTCAGCCTCTTTTGTAAGCAAGGTGTATAGTGGATTGGCCATTTGACTAAAATTTTGAATGAGACGTCTATAATATCCAGCATGTCCTAGAAAGGATCTAACATCTTTTTTCTTAGTAGGTGTAGGTAATGTAATAATTACCTCTATTTTTGTAGGGTCCACTAGTATTCCAGCTTTTGAGATGAAATGCCCTAGTACAACTCCTTGCATCATCATGAAACATTTTTCACTATTGAGAGACATATTGTGTTCTTTGCATCTGATTAGAACTTTCTCCAAATTCTCCAAAGCTTCTTCAAAAGTGACACCAAATGTGGTGAAGTCATCCATATAAATTTCCATGCAGTCATGTGAGATGTCAGCAAAAATGTTGATCACAACCCTTTGAAATGTTGCAGGTGCATTAAATAGACCAAATGGTAACATAGAATATGCATATGTTCCCCAAGGACACGTAAATGTTGTCTTTTTATGATCCTCAGGAGAAATGCTAACCTGATTGTATATGCTATATCCATCAAGAAATGAGAAGTACTTTTTACCTGCTAAGGTATCTATAACTTGATCAATAAATGGCAAGGGAAAATGGTCCTTCTTTGTTGCATTATTGAGCTCTCTATAATCTACACATATTCTCTCTTTACCCCCATTTTTAGGCACAATTACCAGAGGTGAAACCCATTTACTATCTAAGATTGGATAAATGAAACTAGCATTCAATAGTTTTTGTAGCTCAATTTTTACAATTGTTCTGAGGGTTGGGTTTATTCTTCTTTGAGGTTGATGGAGTGGTAGACTACCTTCATTAATTTAAATCCTATGTGTAAAAATTTTTGGGCTTAATCCTTTCATATCTTTGTAGTCCCAAGAAAAAGCTTTTTCATGTTTGCATAGGAGTTGGGTTAACAATTTTAGTTGTTGCGGTGGTAGTTTATTGTTAACATGAAGATTGTGGCTAAGTGAGAGCTCTATAGTAGTTGTCAACTCTAGCATTGATACTTCTAATATAGGGCTTGTTGATAGCTCATAAGGTAGTAATTGATGGATGATTTCAGGTTCTATTGGTATGACACAACTTTCATAGGTAGTCAATTGCATAATTGAGCTTGCAGAAATATCTTTAGTTGTAACACAATCATTTGTAAGGATATTCTGAAGCACATCATCATCTTCTTGCAGTTTCAAAAAATATTTTTTGTGTAACATCATCAGTTGGGAAATAAATTTTATTTCTTCTTGCTCATCTCCCAAGTCTCTCCAAATAGGAGTAGTCAAATTAACTTGTGGTTGGGCTGGGGGATATAAGGATAACTTCTTGATTGTTTGGCCATCAAAGATGGTCATGTTTCATGATCTACAACTGATATTAGCATCAACTATTTCTAACCATGGTCATTCAAGGATTACTATATAACCAACAAAGGTTACTTTAGGTGATAGTATCATAAAGTCAGCAAGATATTCATAGGAATCTAATGTGACTACTATATCTTTGATTATGCCATCTCAGGTGACAATAAAATTGTCTGCAAGTTATAAGACAGTTGGAGTTGTCCTCAATCCCTCTATACTCAACCTATGAATAGTATCCTTGGTCATGATATTAATAGCGACACCTAAGTCTATCAAAGCATTCTTCACTGACTAGCCATTAATTATTACATCAACAACTGGGCTTCCTAGATCAGAGTACTTTGGAATCACTATCATTCCCAACATTATATCATCTAATTGACCTATAACATGTATTGTTTGGGGATCCTTTTTTTTCTTCCAGGTTTCTTGAGATGGGCTTCTTTAATGGATTTTCCATAGAGAGGAATATCTTTAATAGCCTAAAATAGTGGGATTTGGATATGCATGTTCTTCAATTGGTCAAGGATATCAAATGATTCTTCTTCTTGGAGTATAGGTTTTTCCATCCTAAGATTCTAAGGAAAAGGAGGATTAATTGAGATTTGAGCATCAGTTTGACTTGACACATTAGTTGGTAGGGTTGTATTTCAAAAATTAGCTTCTGGTAGTGGTGTTGATGTTGCAAGAGTGTCTGGTACTTCTATTATAACATGGGGTTCTGGTGCGAGAAAATTAGTACCAGATCTCAAGTGAATGGCAGTTATTTCCAATACATAGGCAAGGTACTATTGAGCTTCAATAGTATAAACTAGTTTTTATTGCTTATTATTAGGATTTGGCTATGGATGAGAAGGTAATTATGTTGGCCATGGAGGAGGACCTGTGGTTGTAGGATGTGGTATAAGTGTTGGTTGAGGAATTGGAGGTGGTAATGACTAATAGCCATAATTTTAATTAGGCCATTGTTGAGGCCCCCTCCATTGGTTATATGGTTACCAATTCCCCTATGGTGGTTGCCATTGATTTTGGGGTTGTGGTTGTGGCCATTGGGTCTACTAGGAGTTTGTACCATTGGTTTAGTTGAGTATTTGGCCAGGCATTATTCCAAACAGGTTAGGAATACTGAGAAGGATATTGGGAATTCTAGTTTTTCCATTGGCTACCATAATTATTAAAATATTGCAAAGGGTCCTGAGGCATACCTTGTCTTGGAGCCCATGGTCGACATTGAGAAACAAAGAAGACTTGCTCATCCTCTCCCTCTATTTTCTTCAACTCAGTAGGAATGTGTTGTGTTTCCAAATTCACCACCAACTTGCACCGAAAATCCTTCTTTTGTTGTCGACAACAAGGGTAGTACTCATCTAGCTTCACCTCGGCTTCTTCATGCTTCTTTTTGTCCTGCATTGTATCTAGGTGTGTGTCAACATCATTGATAATGTCTTGTTTGAAATTTGACAAGAAATTTGAGATTTCCATCTTAGATACACCAGAGCTATTTCCTTTACCAAGTGTTTGTTAGAATCCTCTTCCCTTCTTTATTGCTGATCTTGAATAGTTTAGGTAGATTTTATTGAGATCATCCTAAGAAGATTGAGATATATCTCCTCCAGCCATAAGGTCGAGTGCTTCAAGACAGTTGTCATTTACTCCTCTCAAAAAGATGAGTTTTTGAGAATCCTTCTAC
The DNA here is from genome assembly GCA_027943335.1 of Chamaecyparis obtusa. Taxonomy (NCBI): domain Eukaryota; kingdom Viridiplantae; phylum Streptophyta; class Pinopsida; order Cupressales; family Cupressaceae; genus Chamaecyparis; species Chamaecyparis obtusa. The sequence goes on from BSBK01004514.1 coordinate 775,367, forward strand.
AATTTATGTTGAGGATTCTTCTGAAGATTGTACAAGAAGCATGAAATGTAATCTTCTAGAATTTCATCTTCTTTTTGTGACATTCTAAAGATTTCATCCCCTCTCAAATCACCCCCCTTACAATATTCTTTATATTTTTTCAAAAATAGGGTCTGCATCTCATTCCAATCAGTTGTTGTGTTAGCCCCTAATCCAATAAATCATCTTAGGGTTTACTCCTTTAATGTTGCTGGAAAAAAATTGAGTTTGTGACTATCAATGGTATAGTCAAAACTTCAGCAAAGAATGTTGACCTAAAATAAAAATGTTTCTGGATCCTCAGTTATTAGGCCATAAAACTTTGGTAGAGCGGCAGTGGGTATGTTTTTGAGATTAGCATTATTAATAAGGCTAGGAAGAGGAAATGGAAATGTAGGTTGGGCCATTACTGCAGGTAATTGGGAGTAGAGTTGTTGTTGGGAAATATTTATGGTTAGAGGATTATTAGCAACTGGTGCACTTGAGGTGGAATTAGCAAGAAAAGTGGCCAAAATCTCAGCAAAATGTCGAAGGTCAGATGGATCAAATGGGTCTTCTATAGATGAATTTACTGGAGGAAATTCCAGACTCACATCAACAAAAGGTAATTCAACTTCTGCAAATTCTTCATTCAAATTAAGAGATTCTCTTTTGAGGAATCTTCCATAGACATCTCTTCTTCTTTCCCTTTGATGCATGCAAGTGGTTAAAATGAACTTGTGAAGCAAGTTCAGACCTATAAACTATTATCTAGAAAATAGGGAACTATCTAAAATGACTCAATAAGATTCTCAGCTTGACACCATCCCTACCAACAACGCCAAAAATGAACAGCCCCATAATAGGTAATAATAATCATGCCAAAGCTTCTCCTATGAATAGTGTATTCAACAAGTATTATTTCCCTATCATGAACTGTGTTTAAATTGTCAACCTAGGGACGTATACTTGAAATGGGACAACACAGTTTGTGCACTAAGCCTCTTATAAAGTCATCTTACTTAAGCTGCAGGAAGGAAAATACATGGAAAGAACTACGCTATTGCTACAGGAAAGTAAAACATACAACTAAATAATTGAAATTGACATTGACAACCATACTTTCTAACTTCAACCTATTCTATCATTCCAAAGCATTTACTATGACTATCTCTGCAATTGTTGTAGGAACATTCATAGGTTATGATGCTACAAGAGAAAATAGTGAATTCTACTTCAAATACTAAAAATGTTTAAACTACTTTCTCTACTCTACTATAATCTATATCCCAAGTGGGCCCCCTTGGTCGGTTTCTATTAGCTGTGAACACATAATATAACTCAAAATTAATCCTTCATTATATATTCAGAAAACTGATTACATCATAACAGAGTAGTGCACAAAACTAAAGAGTAACTTGCTTCCAATATAACAGTAATACAATCATCTGTCTAACTAGATTTCCAACAATGATATCCCTATATATAGAGGATTGACATTTGAACATATAGATAAGGTTTGATTGATTCATCCATAAAGAAAGGAGAATGTGATAGTCCACAACAAAACATCATAAAGACTTAACAACTATTTCAACAAAATATTGACTATAGAGGAGATTTAGCATATTTGTGCCCCTATATTCCTCGAGATATTCATTCCTTCAGTCCCTCAGGCATGTTCCACAATTTTCATAATGGTTCTTCTCATCGTGGCTGAAACTTCATCACTTCCTTGTTAATGCTACCGATTCATTCTCTAGTTATTCCTTTTATCCTGGCAGATTAGTAGTCCATGCATGTATAATATATATATATATATATATATATATATATATATATATATATATATAATATTTAGCAAGGTATGTCAACTATTATCTACCCATAAGTTTGTGGATCTGACTATACTTATAGTATGTATACAAATTCAAGTACCTAAAAGTCACAAAAAGTGTTTTGGAAATGTCTTAAAATAGAGCATAAAAACAACATAAAACAAAGACAAATTCTAGCCTTGTTAGGCATTACATGAATTCTCAATCAAGAAATAAGATTCATCATTCATTCCTTCTTCTCTATCCTTCTTTGCAAGCGTTTTCAAGCATATCAACATTCAAGATCTAGGAGAGGTATTCGTAAATCTATGCATTTGCGAGGGAATCCTTGATTCTACATCTCATTTCAAGGTCAACTCTATAGATTCCAAGCACATTCAAGCATCTTCATAGGTATGAGTGATTTCTATATCCATCCATGAGGGTTTATGCAAGGTAAATCTACCATTTTCCTTTTTACATACTTTTCTTTATGCAATTTCTTTATATTTTCAAGGTTGATTCTTAAACAAGGGCTTGACCAAGGAAAACCCCTTTCCACAACCTTTTTTCCATTTTTATATGTGCAAGAATAGGTCACAAAGCCACCAAATTAGGATTAGATAGATTGGGTGCAGTTGGAAGTCCTCAAAAGAATTCAACCAAAATTGCCAAGTACATAACATCATTGGAGATCTATCCTTGGGTATAGGATGAGGATGAATTTCAGCTTGTCTATTCCACTTTTAGCTCACATTTTACCAACAAGTTAGTTCTGAGCTTTGCTTCTCAAATTTGCACTTTTCTACTTAATATTAGCTTGTTTTCATTTTTTATTTCCAATTTTTTGTACTTAGACTAATTAAGAACTTTAATAAAATCAATACAGCATTTCCATTTCATCAATCACATATTTTAGTGAAGGAATCTATTGTCACATTTAGTGTTTGAGTCTCCTCTTAAACCTAGTGTGGTATATTCCTATTTGAAAGTGTAATTGCCTAAAAAGGGAGGTGATTTACCTATGTTTTGCATTACTTGCCTTTTCCCATTATACACTATTATATTTTATTTTTGGAAAGAGAGGGATCTTTGTGTTATTTATTTGTACATTATGAATTTTATGATGGTACCATTGATGACCCTTTATGGCAATAATGATAATTTTTTGGATTTTGACTTATTATAGAGCTTTTCATTCTTTTACTCTTATTTTGATTTTTCTTGTGAGGGGGGTTTGCTAGGAACATTTTTAGGGGAGTGGCTAACAATGGGGGTCGGGGTCCTAAAATAGTTTCCAAAGAAAACCCATTGTGAGTAGATAATCTAGTGATAACTTAATTAAAAATTTTGGGTTAGGATAAAACACTAACAAGATAATTATGATACCAACTCGTATAGACTAAGGATGGGTTGGAGAAGGCCTTGATGGAAAATCAACACCTGGTCCTCATGAAAATTTGTTGGTTCCACATGAGTCCTCACTTAAGAGCCAGATCTAGAGAGAGAATACCAGGGAAAACCCAAGATATATGGAGGGCTATGTGATGACACTCTCCTACATGTGTCCTAGGATTCTCTCCAGTTAACCTTGTGTTCACCTCTGGTATCCATTGTCTCGCCCTTGCCATTCCTTGATGTAATACATTGGATTTCGATACCTTTTCTTGTAATATTTATTTTGTGTACTTATGTGGTTTGGGGCCTCATGTTCATATCCTATCTCATCGAGATTACATGTGGTTGGGTGACAATTTTTTCCCATTGAGTTGTATTCCTTGGTTCATGAGCTTGAGGGACTCTACATCTTCACTGTGTACCTCATGCATCTATTATTTTATGTTGGCATAATGTTTTCATTATATATTGTATCATGATATGTACCTCCTCTTGGATATAATGATGTATTATTGTAACCTCTTTGATGAAATGGTTATTATTAAGAATGTATAATTATGGATCCTTGATTTATGTAATGTAATCAAACAAAATATAATAATCTCATGTATCTTTATTTTATTTTGATTCAAATAGATTAATTCATAATGTAACCTTGTACATTGGTTAATGGATTTCTTATTGAGTTGGTCATTTTTTTATGTGATGCTTGTAGCAATGTCAGGGAACTTAAGAGGAATTTGCTATTTGGTTTTATGTTTATCATCTATGTTGTGTACCATGCAATTAGTTCACATGTTTTTCTATTGAATTGTATGTTAGTAATCTTTTTTTTTTTTAAATGGTTGCCCATTTTCTTAGTTGAGTTATTATACTCTCAGGTTCCCTGATGGGGGCATTACAATTTATCAGATGGGTTATTGTTGATGCCAGCTCCAATAATAAATTTATAGATTTAGCCAAAAGAATTTCATAAGGGATTTTGGTTTTAATTTTGATAATTCTTATGATTAGACATCTCTATATTATTTTTATCTCCAACTGCAGTTTGAGATGCTTCTTCTCTAAACATAAAATCCATAAAGAACAACTAATGTGAGTAGAAAACAAAAATGGATTTTCATGGGTTTTCAATTCTAAAGTTCAACCTATTATGCACCTATTTTGAAGTAAGAGGATTTACATCCCCATTTTATCCTTTTCATTCTACAAGTCTTCCAATCGATCTTATCATGGAAGTCAATCCCAATATATTTGTATTCTTTCTATTTCCAACATGTTGCCTCTAGAAAGAAAAGTATTTTGTTTCTCTTTTCTATTTAATGAAAACTCACAATATTGGTCTTACTAGGATTCACTGGCATCCTAATATCTTAACAAAAGTGTTCTGAGGCCTTCAAATGTTCTCCCAACCCATGGGTTATTTTGAAATTAGGATAAGATTGTCAGTGTATAAGAGTAGCTTCATCACATATCCTGCCAGCTGGCAGGATACCTTCCTTGTCTATTTTTATTAACCAGACTTCCAATCTATCAATATATAAAGAAAATAAAGTGGGGATACAAGGAACCCCTATTTAATTCCAATGTTGCTACCAAAATAATAGACAATTCCTTCATTTGTTTTAATTTTAGCTCTAATCTACTACTAATTCCATGCATTATTTCTCTATAAGATCATGTAAGATAGAGATTCCACAATTCTAATCCACAATGTGTCTATAGACACAATGTTAAAGGATTTTGTCGAGTTGACAAAACAACAAAAAGATTCCTCACTTTGAGTGTCACATATATTTTCAATCAAGTGTTTAAGGGTCATGTAATGGTCAATGATAGTGTCTTGGCCTAAAGCTCGTCTATCCTTTTTCTCTTTTCCCCTCACCTTCTACCAAATAGTTGATTTTATTTTCTATCATGCTCCCATAAATCTTTGCAAAAGAGGGTTGACCATAATAGTGTGGTAGTTAAACAAGTTATTGATATCACCACTTTATAAAGAGAGATGTTCATAATAGTTGGATGATTTATTGATATCGTCACTTTTATATATAGGGATGACTGTACTGGTTGTCCACTCTACTAGAAAGCCATCTTGAGTAACATCGTTTCATATTCTACTTTATGTGAGGAGAACATGTAGCCTATCTACATCTTTTTCTTTACCACTTGTTAAATTCTTTATTTGTTATTTGATATCTTTTTGAAGAGTTCAATTAGTGTGTTAAATATTGAAGGAGACTCTTTCTCATGTACTCACTCATAGAAGAAAATGAATAAAAACTTTTAACCTCACAAAGCTAATTATTAAATAACCTATGTGACAATAATTGCTTTGCTAAAATTTTAATGTCCACAAAACTAAACTTTTAAATTCCATGAAACTCATATTAGAACCTTGCATATTCCTACCATTCAACTTCTACAATGTTTTTTTCAATTTATTTTCTCCTTTAGTATATGTAGACACCTAAAATTGTCTCACGCTTGAGTGTGATCTTTAAATACTAATTTTTCCTCTATTAATTAAATAGTTCTTTAAATATTTAATTAATTATCATTGTTCTTCTAATTAACATTCTTCACCCTAATTCCTCATTAATCCAATCACTACATCAGTTAATCACTTTTCCCTTATATTAATTACGTAATTAATAATATTTAATTAATTAGTCTTTAATTAAGTGATCTTTATCATTTAATTACATTTGATTTGTATTGTCCAATAATTTAAATAATTATTTCACATTATTTAAATTGACTAATTTAATTCCTCTAATTAAATTAAGTTAACTTTCCTCCAAATTCAAATTTCTCATTTCATCCTAATTTTATTTCATTTCTAATTTCAATTTAATTTCAAAACTCCAAATTAAAAAATGCAAAAAAATCAAATCAAAGTAATGATTTCAAATAAATCATAAAAATGCAAAAATCATTTTCAAATTTACATTAAATCCTCAAAAATATCCTAATATTACATTTTTGGAAACTAATATTTGTAAAATCCTGAAAATATTCTAATTTCTATCAATTCATATTTTTCCCACAAAAAATTAGTTGAAGATGGAAACAAATCATCTTATCTTATCTTGTAACTAAGAAATTTCCCAAATTCTCTAAAAATTAATTAGTCTCCATTTTTCTCAAGTGTTCACCTAATCTCAAAAATCTATATGAACCCACCTTTAAACCCATTTTGGGTATCTATATTATCAATGAGCTTCACATTTTCATTCTATTGTCTTTTCATTTCATTCTCGAAGCTCTAAGTTAGGACATTGCAGAAATCAACTCTGAGTGCCATATATCTACATCCCAAAAAGTGTAGAGAAGCGATAGAAGGAAATAAGCAGGGTATAAGAATTGTGTTTGATTTGTTTCTTTCATTTTTAGTTTCTTTATCTATTTCTTATATTTTATCATTTATAGGGTGTTTGATGTTGACTAGTACTTTGATTTCTTTGGATAATCTGGTGCTACTAATCTGTCTCTAAGCTTGTGCAAATTTCCTCTATGGTATTTGGTGAACCCAACGTGAACAAACAACCTAACCATGCTTGAAGACAAAAAAAAATTCATTTTTGGTCTCGGTCGTACAAGTGAGACCTTTTTTTTTCTTTTTTTTTTCCATATTTAATTTCTAATTTTGTAATTATTTGGTTAATTTTCACATCTAACATTTTTTTAATGCAATTGCAACCTTATTCACACATTTGCTTCTATTTTGTTCCAGGTCTAATTTGGTTTCTAGAAGTGAAACATAGAATTTTGTAGTGACATGTTTATTTTTGCATCTGAGGTGTTTATTTTTGTAATGAGGGCTTCTATTTTCTTAGTTGGAGCTTCTATTTTTGCAATTACAAAATGTATGTTGCAATTGATCTATTTAATTGCACAATTGATGCATCTAATTTTGCAATTGTTAGGATAATTTTTGCAATTGCCTCTACTAATTGACCTTCTAATTTAAAGTTTTCCTAACATTTACAAGGGTTGGATTATTTGGTCAAAATAAAAAACCAATATTTAAAATTAAAAAAATTTAGTATAAGAAAGTAATTTTACTTTCTTATACTCTAAGTTATATTTTAAATATATACTATCAAGATGTTTGAGAGTGGTTTGAATTATTTAGAAGTTGTAATGTAGATTCTAGATTTTGGAAGATTTTGAAATTTTTTAGACAACCAAATTTCAATATTCAAAATGTTTCCATCAGTGTTCTTTTCCATAGCTTTTCCTGACTTTTCCAAGAAAAATTTGATACCAGAACAAGGATTTTCCAAGATTTTTCATAATTTTGAATGCTTTTCCTCATTTTGAAATCTGAAAATTTTCACCTCTTTTCCTAACTTTTCCAAGATAATTTTGATACTAGAACAATGAGAAGCCCTTAACAAATAAATGAATATCATTTAGGGATATCAAGTAAAATATGGTTTACCTTTATATTTGAGTACTCTGTTTCCAACTAATTTATAGGATTTAAATTTTGGGTTACTAATCTTTTTGTTTCAATCTATGACACTACAAATGTAATCAATTTTCAAAGACCCATTTCTAAGATTTCTATCAACTACTAATCCTCTTCATGCGAGTCGGGGAAAAAGGTTGAGAAACTACTAATCTATGTCATTTATAAGGGTAATTAGTTTCTTTTAATTTGTGTCAAGTTTCTTTTAGGAACACTTGAATCTTTGGCTTACAAAGAACATTGTGTCTACTTTTCACACTTGAATTGGTGCTTAAAATAAACATGTGTCTTGTGTGACCAGCACACTTGTTCTTGTGGAGTGGTCCTATAGCTAACACACACTATCCTCTCCCTTGGCTCTCACGGTCCTAGGTTCAAGAGAAAAGTGTTAGCAACACTTGAGTTTTTCTTTATTAGATTGAATTAGTATTTGGTGGGAAAAGAGGTACTCACCCCAAATAATGGTTCAAGAAGAACTCTTTTAGTCCATTATATAAATTGATGCTAGTGTTTTGGTACACCCCACAATTTCCCTAGTACCCAAATTTGTGTGTGATATACTAAATCCTTTCCTTTACAAGGAGAGGAATGGGACTATGTTTCTCAGTGGCATGTAGAACCCCGAAGGTACCCCCACTAAAAAATAATTTTTTTAGCTTCCAAAAATCCCTCTATTTTCCAATAGAAGAGGTCAAACCTCTAAAGTCATCTCACATTCTTAGTAGAGATAACAACTCCTTGCGAAGTGATGACCTAAGGAATTCAAATTTTGGTGTGTTTGAGAAGAGAGTGTAGTATAGGGGGAGCCCATGCCACTAAACTTCTAAGCTAACCATTCTGAAAAGTGCAACTAGATACTACTTGTTTCAACAAGTAGGATCTAAGTGGGATTTCAACAAATACTATCTCAACCATCCATAGGATTGTAATTGTATTTTGCATAACTTGAAACTAAATCAAACTTTGTGTCTATTGTATTTGGTTTTTTTTCAAAACTATATATCTTACATTCAACAAACACAAACACTTTTGTCAAAATGTACTTGTTTCTATAAGTAGTCAAGTCAATAGCCTAAGTGGTCAAACTTCAACTTAGAATCTATCAAATTGTCATCTGAAATAAAATAAAAAGTAACCTATTCCATGCATTTTGTAATTCTCTCGGTACCAAGGTCATCTCCAGAACTCAAACATGATCATACCAAATTCTTTGACATTAGGAAACCTCTCTTTTAGGCTTGATAGTCATTTAGGACTATCAATCTAACTGATTAGACTATAACTTTTTTGATCTCTCCACCATCAAAATCTTATCAAAATAGTCATCCCTAACTCCATGCTTCATCTAAAACAATAATCCAATCAAGTCAGTATCAAACCAATTTAACTCCAAGATCAAGAGAAATCAAACTCTCTCCCCAAGATTGTCATTTTTTAATAGGAACTGAAACCTGTTAGAAGAGGTATTACCTTTTGTCTACACACATCATCAAAGAATTTTTCAAGATGTCACTCCCACTATAATATTTTGGTCAGAGACCAGTAACTTGATCTCAAATAAGGAATAACCAATATAACTTGTATGTCAATCCATTTCCCCCACAAAAGAGGAAAAAAATCCTAACTAATATGATGACAACAAACCCTTTTGTTTATTTAGAAAGTTTCCCTGAGATGGGACAACCACCCACCAATCCCTGTGTGCTTCACAATCCCCAACCCTGACATCAATGATCACAAAATCTCAATACATTATGTGTTCAAAAATTGCCACAGTCTAAAGCTCAATATCAAACTTATAACAGATCATGTATGCCTACATCATAATCCCAATATCAAAGGCCAACTAACTTATTTTCTAATAGGCAATAGATACCACGACCTAATATCAAAAATATGCCACCATCACAAATTGATATCCCCATGAAACAAGTTCAAGATGTGTAAACTCAATTAAAAGATATTCAAACTCAGAGTCAACCCTTTTGATCAATCATTCTATATGCTTCTGATCACATTACATGTCAATGAACATACTCTTATTTCCTAAAATCCACCCCCAAGGATTTCCCAAAGAAACACAATTGCAAATATTCTATTCATTGGACATCAATCAATCATAATCAATAAGAAACCTATTGTACCACATGATCAGTCAACAAGTAACTTACAACATGTAAACATCAATGCGGTATAACCACCAAGATCGCCCAAGCAACACAAATACCAATCTAAATCTTTAAACAATTTTCTTCAAAAAATGGTTCACACACATGAACCTATTGTTGAGAAAGATCAAAATCATCTACACATTTCTAGAAATGGTACATTCCAAAACAATCACACCAATGACATATCCACCTCCCATGAAGAAGTCCCTCAAGAAGCCTTCATATTTCCCACCATTCCTTCATCTCCTGAAGCATCGCAAGAGAAATCTTTTCCATTTCCATCAAATGATATATCTACTGATGAGACCTCCCAAGGGCCATCCATAATGGATTTCCAAGTTAATCCCTTTCATGACACAAGTACCTTCCTTGTTTCAAAAGAGCTAGAACCAATTTTGTCACATGCTCCCATTCCAAATAATCCCATGTAAAGTACTTCTCCCTCATGTCAAAATATTGAAGGCTTTCCAAAGACCCCCTTTCATATCCAAAATAATACCCCATGTCAAGAGGATTACCAAAAGCATGAAGAAACAAGTCCTAAAGAAAATCATGATCAAGATCCCAACAATGACCAAACCTATCCATTTTTTGACCAAGAACCCATCTTTCCAAGGTCTTGTGAAGATTCCACTATCCTTATACATCATATCCAAGATGATCCTCTTCTATCTCAAGTGCAGAATGTCCTTCCAATTATTATTTACCTTCCACTTTTGAAGCAAGACCATGTCACCCCTTCCATTATTCCCAATGATTTCATTCATTTTCAAGTGAAAACAACCCTTAAAATGGATTCAGATGGTCCTCTTCCAAGTCAATATCAAAATATCCCTCTACCTTCATATCCCTCACAATATATCCCCATCCCTTCACCTTCATGTCCTAATACTCCAGACCCTCCACAAGATCTTATCCTAGCAAATGATAATGTCATTAATCCTATGCCACCTTAGGATTATACTATCCGTTTTAGTCCCCTGCATGATCCCAACACACCCACACAAGTTGTTCCTGAACCTTCTATATATAAAATAGTTTTCTCCACTTCCATCTAGTCTGGTCCACTCCATGATCCTAATTGTCCTCCAAAAGATCCCATCATCCCTACAAAAGCTAATAATGATCCCCCTACATATAAACTTGGTTCATCTACTTTCATTTGGGCTAGTATACTTTGTGATCCTATCATGCCTTACATACCTCCTCCACCTCAAAATGGACTTTCATCTTGCTATCAAAGTAACAAGTATCCCTTTTCTAAGAAGGTCTTCCAAAGCATTAGCTATCAAGGAAAAGAGTTGGGCATCCATGAACAAGGCATATTGGAACCCCCTTATATATAATAGAAAACCACCCAAATCATGGCCTTGGTTGGCTAAATGGCTCACACTCAAAATATTGGTACCATTCATAGATCATATATTCCTCCATCTAAACCCAAGAATACATTAAATCCTTCAAACCTTCCATCCATCTTGGGTCCTTATATCCCTCCATCACCTATCTCTATCACTTCGTGTTCACCATCCACCCATTCTACTCCAAATAAAGATCAACAAAGACATGCGTCCTTGAAAACTTTTCCACCACATATCTACATGAACCCTCTATATCATTTCTATCCATCCATAAATCCCAATACCTTGGGAAACAACTTGGATTCCAATGACAAAATACATAAGTTCAAACATACCCATACATATAAGGATCAACATGTCCAATGTAAGTGACATGAAAATAAAAATAACAATATGATCCAAGAAAAAAAAAGATTCCAAAGGGTCAAAGATCCCATAAAAAAATATATATATCAATGACAATATGGCTTCCTAAATCCCGCGTTAAAGAAATTCATTCTAAAGAATAAAAAAGAAAAGAAAATTCAAGAACTATGTGGATTCGCAAGTCTCTCGTAAAAGACTTGCATACTAAAAAAAAATCAAAATTAACATTCAAGCTTCCCAAGGCTTCCTCAAATCCACCATCCAAACATCTTTCGTCTACTTCCAAATCCATTTTGGGTCCTTATGTGCCAAAGTCAAAGTCCCCTTCTATGTCAAACCTAAAATTCTAGAATCTACTTTTCCTCCATCACTCCACCACCCTTCAAAGTGTGTATAAATGATAATCTTGCCAATAATTACATCTATCCATGCACAAATCTTTCACGATCCTATCTATTTCCACCACCTATCTCTTTTCTGCCCATCCCTTTTATCCAATCCTTTGCATAAAATTTTACCACCATTTATCTTATCATTCATTTCATATGACCTCACTATCACCATACCAATATATTTGAGCATACATTCAATAACCATGGTCTATGGTAACATATCTTCCAAGAGAAATATCCAAAGAAAAAGATGCTTGAGTCCTTCATTTGTGTCCTACAAATTTCAAAAAAAATCAAAAGAGAGAGTGAGAGAGAAATAATTCGTCCACTTATGAAAACTTAGAAAATAGGTGCTTTGAAAAAGAACCATGATGAAAACTTGGCAAACAGGTGTCATGTTTAATCTATGAACCTCTTGTATTCCATACTTGGAGGCAACTTTCATCTATGTTATCCTATTATACTCCTATCATTTCCTCCAGTATCCCTTTGTTCCTCATATCCATTATCCTACCATGCATCCATGTTCCCCCTTTTCCATCTTTTGATCTTGAAATCCTATTAGGCATCCTATCAGCTTCCCCTTATACACATTCCTTTTTCTTTGTGTTGTCCATATCCCTTATCTTATCCACATCCTTTTGTCCATATTTCTTCCCCAATCACAACCTTCAATCCATATCCCTTATCTTGTCCATTCTTGATCTTTCTTGTTATATCATTGTCCTATCCAAACTCCTCACTTGGTCTTGACAGAAAATAAGGACATAAAATGAAAAACATGTTTTCAATATCCTCTTGACATGTCCAGTCTTGTGAACCACATCTCAATCAATGAACCATGTCATTACCTTGTCTTGTTATGTGCAATCATTTAGCTTGCAAAGAGAAATGTTAGATCCCATTGTCAGATAGTCCTTGGGAGTCAAATCAAGCTTAAGGCCATAATAAAGCTACCAACAATATTTCCTTTATCCAATTTCCATGGCATCAATCCATTCATCTGTTCATAATATCTTTGCCTTGCTAGATATTGGGGCCATAAAATTTCCTGAAATTTTTTTTGAAAATTTTGAGCAATATCCTAAAAAAATCCTAAAATTTGAAAAATGTCTTGAAGAAATCTAAAAATTCAAATAAAGTCTTGAAAATAATCTAAAAATTTGTAAAATATCCTAAAGAAAATAAAAAACATCAAAAATCTTTGCAATGAAATCATCTTTGGCATGATAACCAAAAAGTGACGTCAAACATCAAATTGCAAATCAAAACAATGAGCTTCATAAATTAGAAATGAACTCACAAACTTGTCTTTTCAACAATCAAACCTGTCATCAACCAAATTAATCAATCAAATATCTTATATAGTGATGAATACACTCGAAACCAGGCAAATCAATCTTATACAAATAGTCCATTTCTAGAACCAGACACATCCATATCAACATGCATCAATTTAGACAATGATTAGTAAGGTTGTTTACCAAGTTAGTCTTGTAAGTCTGTTGTCAATTTATCTTTAGTGATTATGTTCCTATTCTCCTCAAGGATACCATCGAGTGGTGAGAGTGGCTAGGATGGCTCATATTCTTATTTTCTTTATTTGTTGTTTGTGGATTATTTTATTGAAGTTCTGGGGCAATGATGTTTGGGGTGTCTATGATACATACTGTCATTACTATGGAAGTCACACATACCTCAACTCCAAATATATGAACCCTAGGATGGAGTGAAACATTCCTTGTCTTTTATCTACTTGTTGTTCAAACAAGAGATTGTAACAATATTTAGATGATCAATATCTAGATGCTTTAGTATCTTTTCTTCTTGAATAAGGTACAATGATGAAATTGTTGTAAATATTCTATAGAGACTCAAATTCATCACTTTTCATAAGTCAAATCCTAGTTTGCAACTAGCTAAGTCTTCACTTCTTACTAATTCATTCTTCTCACTAACTTTCTTCAATCAGTCCAAAGGTCGTGTTCTCAGACATATCATTCATCCTTCATTTAAGTTTGCATACATTATTAATATTGCATGAGAAAAATACAAAAAACATAATTAAATTGCACACATCATCATTATGAATATAGAAATCATATCATTATTGCATACATCATCATCATATAGAAGTAGAATGTTGTCGACAAATTAATGCTCATTTTGCACAATTTCACTCAATTTTTAGAGGGGATGAAATCCACTTACTATCATTGGGGCAAGTTGGGGTAGGATCTAAATCTGACATTCTTTGACACAATGCTCAAAATCATATTACATCAAAGAGGGACAAAATGTAGACGCCTAAAATTGTCTCACGCTTGCTAGTGATCTTTAAATACTAATTTGTCCTCTATTAATTAAATAGTTCTTTAACTATTTAATTAATTATCATTATTCTTCTAATTAACATTCTTCACCCTAATTCCTCATTAATCCAATCACTACATCAGTAATCACTTCCCTTTATATTAATTAAATAATTAATGTTATTTAATTAATCAAACTTTAATTAAGTAGTCTTTGTCATTTAATTGAATTCAATTTCTATTGTCCCACAATTTAGATAAATATTTTACATTATTTAAATTGACTAATTTAATTCATCTAATTAAATTAATTTAGTTTTCCTCCAAATTCAAATTCCCCATTTCATCCCGATTTCATTTCATTTCTAATTTCAGTATAATTTCAAAAATGCAAATTAAAAAATGTAAAATAATTAAATCAAATTTATGATTTCAAATAAATCATGAAAATGCAAAAATAATTTTTAAATTTGCATTAAATTCTAAAAATCTCCTAATATTGCATTTTTGGAAAGTAATATGTTTAAAATCCTGAAAAATCTTCTAATTTCTATCGACTCATCTTTTTCCCAAAACAATTCAATTGAAAATGGAAACAAATCCTATTATCTTATCTTGCAACCAAGAAATTTCCCAAATTCTTTGAAAATCAACTAGTTTCCATTTGAACTGAAAATTTACCAGTTTCCATTTTTTCAACCACTGATCTTGATTTTCCCAAGTCAATCTCTACCATTCATCCGATTTAAAAAATCTATATAAGTCCACCTTCAAACCCATTTTGGGGATCTAGGTTATCATTCAACTTCGTTCTTTCATTATGTTATCTTTTCATTCCATTCTCGAAGCTCTAAGTTAGGATACTGGAGAAATCAACTTTGAATGTCAGATATCTACGTCCCAAAAAGTGCAAAGAAGGGATAGAAGGAAATAAGTAAGGTATAAGAATTGTGTTTGATTTGTTTCTTTCAATTTTAGTTTCTTTATCTATTGCTTATCTTTTATTGTTTCTAGGATGTTTGATGTTGATTAGTAGTTTGATTTCTTTGGATAATTTGGTGCTACTAATCTCTCTTTGAGTTTGTGCAAATTTCCCTTATGACAATATAATTCTTTCCAAACACTTATAAAAACGTCATTGAAATATAGATATATGATTTCCTTAGTCCATAATATTAGTGTACATAGCTTCTAGAATAGTTGTGTGAGTTCATTTCTTCGACATATGAATTAAACTACATTTCTATCATTAAAAAAAAAAAAAAAAACATATAAAAAAACAAGAGCGAAACAAGAGAAAAAAACTCACAAACTATTTAGAAAATATACACACCTCATTGAAATTTTAATACTCTCTAAAATGGAGGGAGTCATGCTCAATATTAAGTACTACCTACAACACATCGAGTTCATGATTATATCTTCGTTGGGATTGTCGGGTTCCGGAATGCCCACTCCCTGCAGATCCCAGCAGATTCCGGAAAGAGCCAACGGATCACGTTCGCTTACGTGTCCAATGCTCAGATACTTCATTGCAAGCGTTAATGTCATTGGCTCGAGATCTATCCGACCAGATTTCTTCCGATTTGAAAGGGTACCTTAGCCTTCTCCCCACAATTAATTCCCAACTATACTTCCTTCTCCTTACAACACAAGAGAAAGCAGAAGAAAATGGCGGCAGCAGCGGCCGGTGCAGCCACAAGCACAGCATGCGCACTCTCTCACCGGATCGCAGGCATCTCGAGAAGAAGTCAATTTGGAGGACGAATCGCGGGACTCCCAAATAGAACCAGAAATGGGATGTTCCGCTGCCGGGTGGTCGCCATGGCAGCTGTCAAGGCGAAGAAATCATGGATTCCGGGCGTCAGGGGCGGCGGAAACCTGGTCGATCCAGAATGGCTTGATGGCTCGTAAGTTTTCTACATTACTGCTATTAGGGCAAGCAAGAAACCAATTTACCCTTTACTGCTATTAGAGCAAGCATAAAAACCGATTTACCCTTTCCTGCTATTAGAACATGCAAAAAACCAATTTCTACTTACCAATCTGAGTGCTGTGTTATTAATGCTATTTATTTTGGAGGTTGTCCGCTTGTGGGTCTTTATGGGTTTGATCCACTATCAAGATTCAATTGTGTAGTTTTTACAAATGAAGTAGCAAGTTAAGTGGGTTTGCTTAATCTTAGAAGAAACTCCATGGTTAAATGCATTTGAGCTGGAGTTGTACTGGGATGGGTGACTTGTGACCTCCCGAAAAGACATGGTGCTTCACCTATGTGAGCATTCCCAGATGCAAGAGATATTAGATCCATTCATTTTCATGAGAGATTGAGTTTTTGTGAATCACCTACTCATGAAAACATGAGTCTCTGAATCAATGAATTTGACTCAGAAACTACACAATTGAATTCTAGTAACAATATTATAATTTAAATTGTTGTGAAAAAATATCTCTGCTTATCAAATTTTCAAGCATTTTATTATTAATGCTATTGTTTTTTATTTTTGATGTTGTTTGTAGGCTTCCGGGTGATTATGGGTTCGACCCGCTAGGGTTAGGGCGGAACCCAGATCAGTTGAAATGGTACAGAGAAGCCGAGCTGATTCATGGGCGATGGGCAATGGCGGCAGTGGTTGGGATTTTTGTGGGTCAGGCGTGGAGCGGCGTGCCCTGGTACGAAGCAGGGGCGCAACCAGAGGCTGTGGCACCCTTTTCCTTTGGTACGCTTCTGGGCACGCAGTTGCTGCTGATGGGGTGGGTCGAGGGCAAACGCTGGGTCGATTTCTTCAACCCCGAGTCGCAGTCTGTTGAATGGGCGACTCCATGGTCGAGAACTGCTGACAACTTTGCCAACGCTACTGGTCAGCAGGGGTACCCTGGTGGTAAGTTCTTCGACCCGCTTTCTCTTGCAGGGGAGATCAGAAATGGGAAGTATGTTCCTGATCCTGATAAGTTGGATCGCCTTCAGTTGGCTGAAATCAAACATGCCCGCCTTGCCATGGTTGCTATGCTTATCTTTTACTTTGAGGCTGGTCAGGGCAAAACTCCACTTTCTGCCCTTGGACTCTGATGTCTGAGCCTTACCCTGTGTACATCTCTGTTTTTTGTGATATGAATTGAATTCCCCTGCCTGCTAAGAATATCTCTAAGATTGTTTCCATAAATTCTAGGTCATATTGGTGGCTGTAATTCATGCCATCATTTTAAAGTGTATGGATTACTCGCTGTCCTAAGCCCTCAGCTTTTACTACTACTATCTTGTTCATCAGTTTTAACTCTGGGATGAAATCTTAGAGTAGACAGTTCCTTTTATTGAATGTGAAAGCTTTGAATTTGTTTGTATAAATGTTTTTCAATCAATATTTGGAAAATACTCTCTTAAAATAGTATTCTTAAAACAGAAAATGTTAGAAAATATTATACAAATATAATTACTTCCATTAAAAAAAACTTAGGTGTATCAAAAGAGCTCTAGATATGGTTTATTTGAGATTCATCATTAAGAAATAATAATAATTTGTTATATTTATCAACTTAGAGATGGTATCTATTGTGGGATGAAATTCTAAGTGCGCTCTTCTTTAATTAAAGATATTAAATTTTTACAGATTTTATTGAATGTGAATTTTAAAATTTGTTTGTATAAATTTTTTTCATCAAGATTTTGGGTCATATTTTATGATTCATCTTTTGCTAGAGCTTATTTTATTCTAATAATATATTATAAATTAATATCTAAAAATTTAGTATAAGTGATTATACATTCAAAATCCAAATGCTTTCAGATTCATCATTCTTGTTTATAATAATTAAAAGACTCTTGTTAAAGAAATTTTGTTCATTGTAAATAGGAGGATTGAATTAAGAAGTTAACAATAAATGAACTCATTGATTATTAGAATTTACGGAAGTATGAAAAGTAGTGTGATAAATTATAATATTTTACTTTGATGCCGGTTAAGGCAAAAGTCCCCTATATGCCATTAGACCTTGATTCCTAAGCCTTCTCGTGTACATTTTTGTTTTATTGCATGAAATGAATTGCCTTGCCCGCAAAGAATATCTTGCACATTGTTTCCATAAATTTTAGGTCATATTGGTGGTTGAAATTCATGCAATCACTTTTTAGAAATCGCAACATTTGGTGTATGGATTCCTCGTAGTCTTAAGCCCACAACTTGTAGTATACAATTGAGAATAATATGCCCCGTTCAGGGTTTGTGTTAGGGTTAGGGTTGATGATAATAGGTGCCTCGAGAAGGATTATTCTGCGTGCGTGTGTGTAAGCTAGTAGCAATTGTGGCACAACATGGAAGACATTTTATGATTTTTATCTTTAAATATATGGCGGTAAGGGTTATTGTTATGGTTAGTGTTAGGGTTATGGTTAGTGCTAGGGGTACGGTTAAGGTTAGTGATAGGTTATGGTTACGATTAGGGTGAATGGTTTAAACTTTGGAGTAGTAATATGGTTAGGGTTATAGTAAGATTAGTGATGGGATGTAGAGTTTAGAGTTTCGATTAGTATTAAGTTTAGAATATGGGTTAAGGTTAGTATGACGAATATGGTGAATGGTCAAAGTAGGTTTGGTGTTAGGGTGTATTGTTTAGAGTTAGGAATACTAATATGTTAACGGTTAAGGGTAGAAAAATGGTTATTGTTAAAGTTAGGGTTTGTCTTAAGGTTATTGTTAGGGTTAGAATTAGGGTTAGTATCACATTTAACCTTACCATTTCACCTAGGGTCAATGGTAGGGACATGGTTACAGTTAATTTGAACGGTTTAAAGTTATGAGTAGTAAAATGTTAACAGTAACAATTAGAGTTAGCGTTATGTGTGTGTGAATTTTGTATCTAGCTGTAGACAGAACATTTCAGTAAAACATTAAAGGTTAGCAGAAACCAAAATCTGCAAGTAATTGAAACTAAGCTAACCAGACGATTTACTGCCTTCTAGTAGGTGCGAGTATGATGTTCTTAGATTGGAATCGAGATCAGTGACAATGCAACACCTAAACAAAGGATTTGAATGCAAAGAATGAAAGACTATGAATGCAAATTTAACTTATATTTTTGTATTTTCTGTGCAATAATATGAAAAACTATATGATTTTAAGCTAAATGAATGAAATTGAGATTGAATGCATATTTAATCTAAGAATGATATTAAGATGAATATGAAAACTATGATATGAAACTATGCAAAAACTAATGATCAACTATGAAAAATTTCACAAATCGCCTGTCGCAAGTGCTTAATCTTTCAACCCCTAATCGATTTCTTCAACCTCGAGTCGCAGTCTGTTGAATGGGTGACTCCATGGTCGAGGACTGCTGACAACTTTGCCAACGCTACTGGTCAGCAGGGGTACCTTGGTGGTAAGTTCTTTGACCCACTTTCTCTTGTAGGGGAGATCAGAAATGGGAAGTATGTTCCTGATCCTGATAAATTGGATCGCCTTCAGTTGGCTGAAATCAAACATGCCCGCCTTGCCATGGTTGCTATGCTTATTTTTTACTTTGAGGCTGGTCAGGGCAAAACTCCACTTTCTACCCCTGGACTCTGATGTCTGAGCCTTGTCCTGTGTACATCTCTATTTTTTTGTGATATGAATTGAATTCCCCTGCCTGCTAAGAATATCTCTAAGATTGTTTCCATAAATTCTAGGTCATATTGGTGGCTGTAATTCATGCCATCATTTTTTAGTGTATCGATTATTTGTTGTCCTAAGCCCTCAGCTTGTACTACTACTACCCTGTTCATCAGTTTTAACTGTTGGATGGAATCTTAGAGTAGACAGTTCCTTTTATTGAATGTGAAAGCTTTGAATTTGTTTGTATAAATATTTTTCAATCAATATTTGGAATCATACTCTCTTAAAATAGTATTCTTAAAACAGAAAATGTTAGAAGATATTATACAAATATAATTACTTCCATTAAAAAAAACTTAGGTGTATCAAAAGAGTTCTGGATATGGTTTATTGAGATTCATCATTAAGAAATAACAATAATTTGTCATATTTATCAACTCAGAGATGGTATCTATTGTGGGATGAAATTTTAAGTGCGCTCTTCTTTAATTGATATTAAATTTTTACAGATTTTATTGAATGTGAATTTTAAAATTTGTTTGTATAAATGTTTTTCATCAAGATTTTGGGTCATATTTTATGAGTCATCTTTTGCTAGAGCTTATTTTATTCTAATAATAGATTATAAAATAAGATCTAAAAATTTAGTATAAGTGATTATACATTCAAAATCCAAATGCTTTCAAATTCATCATTCTTGTAAATAATAATTAAAAGACTCTTGTTAAAGAAATTTTGTTCATTGTAAATAGGAGGATTGAATTAAGAACTTAACAATAGATGAACTCATTGATTATTAGAAATTACGAAGTATGAAAAGTAATCTGATAAATTGTAATATTTTACTTCGATGCCGATTAAGGCAAAAGTCCCCTATATGCCATTAGACCCCGATTCTTGAGCCTTCCCGTGTACATTTATGTTTTATTGTGTCAAATGAATTGCTTCGCCCGCTAAGAATATCTTGCACATTGTTTCCATAAATTTTAGGTCATATTGGTGGTTGAAATTCATGCAATCACTTTTTAGAAATCACAACATTTGGTGTATGGATTCCTTGCAGTCTTAAGCCCACAACTTGTAGTATACAACTGAGAATAATATGCCCTGTTCAGGGTTTATGTCAGGGTTAGGGTTGATGAAAATAGGTGCCTCGAGAAGGATTATTCTGTGCGTGCGTGTGTGTGTGTGTATAAGCTAGTAGCAATTGTGATGCAACATGGAAGACATTTTATGATTTTTATCTTTAAATATATGGCGGTAAGGGTTATTGTTATGGTTAGTGTTAGGGTTATGGTTAGTGCTAGGGGTATGGTTAAGGTTAGTGATAGGTTATGGTTACGATTATGGTGAACAGTTTAAACTTTGGAGTAGTAATATGGTTAGGGTTATAATAAGATTAGTGATGGGATGTAGAGTTTAGAGTTTTGATTAGTATTAAGTTTAGAATATGGGTTAAGGAACTAGTATGACGAATATGGTGAATGGTCAAAGTAGGTTTGGTGTTAGGGTGTATTGTTTAGAGTTAGGAATACTAATACGTTAACGGTTAAGGGTAGAAAAATGGTTATTGTTAAAGTTAGGGTTTGTCTTAAGGTTATTGTTAGGGTTAGAATTAGGGTTAGTATCACATTTAACCTTACCATTTCACTTAGGGTCAATGGTAGGGACATGGTTACAGTTAATTTGAATGGTTTAAAGTTACGAGTAGTATAATGTTAACAGTAACAATTATAGTTAGGGTTACAGTTAGGGTGAGGGGTCAGGGTTAGGGTTACGAGTAGGGCTAGTAATATGGTCAGGGTTACAATAAGATTATTGATGAGATGTAGAGTGTTGCATTCAGATTATTATTAGGTTTATAATATGGGTTAAGGTTAGTATGACAAATAGGGTCAATAGTCAAATTAGGTTTGGTGTTAGGTTGTAATGTTTAGAGTTACGAATAGTAATATGTTAACAGTTAAGGGTAGAAAAATAGTTAGGGACAACGTTACGTTAAGGTCTAGGGAGTGGTTAGGGTTAGGATGTAGCTTTTAAACTTAAGATTAGTATCATAGGTAGTTTTACATGTAGGGTTAGGGTTGGGGTTCATATTAGACTCTTCCTAAGAAGGTATTGTTACATGTAGGGTTAGGGTTAGGGTTAGTTTAAGGCTGTGGGCAATGTTAGGATGTACGGTTTACAATCAGGGTTAAAACATACGTAGTGTTAGTGTTAGGGTTAATATTAGGGTGAGTGTGAGAGTAAGAATATGGATGTAGTTAGTGATGGGTTGTAGGTTTTATAGATAGGATTAGTATCATACTTGGTAATACAGTTAGGATTAGGAGTAGGTTTGGAATTAGAGTTTTAGTTAACGCTTATTAGGGTTAGGATTATTATAATAGTTAGTGTTACATTTAGAGTTGCATTAATATAATAGGTATTGTGAGATTTAGGTCTACGGTTGGAGTAAGGGTTTGGTATAGTTTTATAATCTTGATTAGGGTTAGGTTTTGAATTAGGGCGAGAATTAGGGTTTCAATAGGGATGTGATTAGCGATGACATGTAGGGTTTAGATTTAGGATTAGTATCATACTTAGTATTATAGTTAGGATTAGAGCTATGGTTAGAATTATATTTACGGTTAGGGTTACAGTTAGAAGTAAATTTAGAATTAGGATTAGGGTTAGGGTTAGGGTAGGGTTAGCGTTAATATTCAAGTGACTGTGATAGTAAGATTTATGGATGTAGTTAGCGACGAGATGTAGGTTTTAGAGTTAGGATTGGGATCATGCTTAGTAATACAATTAGGGTTAGGGTTAGGGTTAGAATTATAGTTTTAATTAATGCTTATTACATTTTTTTGTCAAGGATAGCATCTAGGGTTACTTAATGTTAGGGTTATGGTAGCTATAATTAAAGTTTAGGATTTGTGTTAATGTTATTGAAATAATGGTTACATTTAGGATGCATGTTATGGTTAGGATTATGCTAAGAATTAGGAGATGGGTTTGAGACACATTTAGTGTCTCACATATTTGTGACATGTCCATTGTAATTAATTTTTCACATATATTTGGCACATCCATTTTAAGCATCCTTTTTATGGCACACATTTTAGAATTCCATTAATATTACAAATGAAGAGTTGAACAAAAGGTGTTGCAAGAAGTTAAAGTATAGCAGTACACATCACTTCAATATTTAAAAAAATTTATTTTTCTTGCGTTGTTCATCAAACTTTCATAGATGAAAGGGGAAATATAAGTCTCAGTACAACTATTTAGATTAAGTAAGAAGTATCAAAGCCAAAATAAGAACTAACTATATGTAAAACAGTTCTCAGTAATGATGTAAGTACATTACGTAATCTTCAATGATGAAATTGGTATCGCGACCTTTATTTGCACAATGATTGTGATATAATTCTTTCATCATTGATGGAAATGCATCTACTTTTGCAGATGTCTCGCACAAAAAATTCGCAACATCTTCCATCTTCAATATTTCTAGTTCTTCAACATAGTCAATCGATAATGTTGTGTGCTCAATGTTAGAGTAATTAGTTAGTTTTATTACTCTTTTTTACTTAAGCTATCTCTTAGGTACATTATAATTAATATCTTTATTAATTATAATGTGCAACCTAGCTTTTCTAGTTTTAGGGTTTTGTTCACCTTATAGGTTGAACTCTTGTAATTATTTTTCATTATCTTGGAATACATTTTTGCTCTCACTCCACTGAGATTTTCCAAGCCTTTATTTTTTCTCTCTGGTTTTCTTTCAGCAACAGGTTATTTGCATGCAGGTGGTCTTGGCGTTCTGTGAAGTTGGATTTCTCAACTTCTACATGGTATCAGAGCCTTGCCTGCTGCTACCTGGTCTAAGTTTTTGGAGCCTTGATTCAAAGACGAAAGCCTCAGCTCCTCTGGTACTTTTTCAATTGTTTTTTATTAGATTTTGGGGGTCTCTTTTTTTTGGAGCACTTTGGGCAAAAATTGACCTCACGGTTGTGTTCAGAAGGCCCAAAAACCCCTATTTTCATATAAAATTTGACCTATTTGGCCTCTGGGGCTTCTAGCAAAATTTTCTTGGCCTCGTAGGGCTGTACAGCTCGGAAAATGAGAATTTTTTTTTAAAAAAAATCAAATTTTCAAAGTTTTTGGGGCGCAGCAGCCACGCTGCCACTATGAAACCCCGACGCCACCCCAGCCCAACCCCCGCACCGCCCGTTGCCTCTGCACCGCCCATCGACCATCGCGCTATCTGCCGCCCACTGCGCTGCTTGTCGCCCGCCTCCGCGTCGCCGACCGGCCACCTCCGCCGACATCTCTCCACCTAGTACCGCAGGTGACATCAACCTGATGTCACTTGCCGAAAAATTTGCCGGTGAGATTTTTTTGATTTATTTGGCAGTTTTCAATTCTCTAGCGACCAAATGTTTTTCCCAGCGACCAGACCTTTTTTTCGGCAGACGGGCATTTGACGGTCATACGACTGTCAAATTTTTTCTAGGGAGCTTGCATTTTGGGGGTACCTGGGATTTTGTGGTCCTACAAGGCTCATACGAACTCGAAATTTGACATATGATATATCATCAGAAAGGTCTTTCCAAGCCCGTTGCTCTCGTGCAGGTTTCACTTCTTGATTTCTCCATTTGATTGCCGGTTTTTGTAGTCAAAGACACACCTTTTTCTGTGCTCCTATTCTACTTCTGGAACTTAGGTTTTTTTCTCATTTCTTATGCTTTCATAGTACTTTATTGTGTACGGGGGATAGTATTATACTTTGTGGGGGGGTGCTCTTTACTTTCTGTAATTTACTTTAGAAAGACCCTTCTACTTCTGTCTTCTTTCTCTCAATGGTAAACTCTTCTATCATACGCCTTACACCTCACAACTATCACATTTGGAAAGGACAAATGACCAGATTGCTTATGGCAAAAGGGCTATGGACATGCCTCGATGTAGCTTAGCCAGTTCTACAAAGGCCTTATGAGGTTCTTATGCAGAGAAATAGGATGGATGAGGCAATGGGCCTCATTGCAATGAACATTTCAACTGGGTTGTTGTTCCACCTAGATGGTTTGACCACACCTAGGGCTATGTCAGATAAGTTTTCCACCTTGTTTGGCATAATGAATCAGTTCAGGGTTTTATAGATAGATGCAGAGTTCACCTCCTTGGTACCTGAATCATTCACTAGCATTTAAGACTTCTTGATGAAGTTCAAGTCTCTTCGTTCTATTTTACAGGTTGCTGGAAAGATGAAGTCAGATGATGAGTGTATCTTTCTGATACTCTCAAAGCTTCGTGGCCCTTATTAGATTTTCACTTCTACCTTCTACTCCACTATGGATGCACTGGGTGCATGATATGTTATGCCCTCTTTTGAGACCTTGTATGACAGGTTGACTCGTGAGCAGTCCAAGCTCAATCAGATGGACTCACTTACAGGTTCACAGTCATAGGCATTGCTTGCCAAGACACCTCAGGATACACAGAAGCAGAAGTTGAAGTAGACATCTGATTCCTCATCTCAGCACTCTACTGGCCCACCATCTTCTTCTAAGAAGGAGAAACATAAGACTGAGAGCCCTACATGTTCCTATTGTCAGAAGGGGCCTCATGATGATTCACATTGTCTTTAGTAGAGATTTGATGGCTATGAGAAATAGATTGTAGATTTGCAAGCTCTTCTTCAAAAGAGCACTGTTTACTCTCCATCCTCTTTTACCTCACAGGGGTTTGCTTTTCAGTCTTCTGCCTCATCTTCGACATCTAGATAGGATTTTGGATAGGGTCATGCACTACGGGCTTCCATTGCATCCGCTTCACAGGTCCCTTGGATACTGGATTTTGGTGCTTCTCACCATATGGCATCTTCTCCGGAGATCTTCTCGTCTATTGAGGCTTCTCCTATTCCTCACATTCTCATGGGGAATAACACTGTTATGACATTCTGCAGGAAAGGTTCAGTATGCATTTAGGATGGCACATTCAATGATGTATTGTATGTTCCATCTCTATCTGCAAACCTTCTCTCGATTTATTAGATTACATTCAGTGGGTCAGGGAAGACAGTTGAGTTCATGGCTAATTTAGTCTTCATTCGGGATAGTGCGACAGGTGGCATTGTTGCTACAGGGATAGTTGATCCTTCCACTCATCTCTACACCTTCTCACACTTTGGTCCACCATCTCCATTATCAGCTCACAACTCTCCTCTTGGGTGAGAGCATCATGTGGGACAGTCAGGTCACTTGAACCTCCATGTTGTTCCTGAGACCACTTCTGTGACTGCCTCCCCTCCTCTTGTTGGAGTTTCTTCTCTTCAGTAGGACTCTTCTTCAACATTACCAGACCCTCCAGCTCCATTCATCGAGCCACCCGATGCAGTTGTTGAGGATTCTACAAAGGACATTCATCTCCTCTCTCCTGATAGTGTCAGCACACTTGTCATACCACCTACATTGGGGATTCCCTTTCAAGATCCTCGTGTCTACTCCTTTGAGCATCAGCTCGACCTTCCAGTGACACCTCATCTTTCGAGGGTACCTCTTCAGTGTTCATTGTCTTTCACTCCTTTGTATTGGAGTCATAGTGGTTCATTCATTGTTCTAGGGGTTCTTTCATTCTGGGGGGGCTTTGGAGCCCTAACCCTCTCTCATGGGGGGTTGGCTGCACGCATTGTACTTATGGCTTTGAGAGAGTCTCTTGAAGTCATTTTTTGTCTTTTGCTTGCTTTTATATCTATTTTTGGAGAGTAGTTTTTCCCACTGAGTTTTCTCCTTTGTCTCTGGTTTACAGAGACTTCCTTGTATTGGGTACCTAATTAGGCCTTGTTGCCGGGACCCATTTCCTGCTTTCATAGCTATGCTAGGTTAGCTTACCTCCTGAGCTTCGCTTAAGGGGGGTTGTTAGAGTAATTAGTTAGTTTTATTACTCTTTTTTACTTAAGCTATCTCTTAGGTACATTATAATTAATATCTTTATTAATTATAATGTGCAACCTAGCTTTTCTAGTTTTAGAGTTTTGTTCACCTTATAAGTTGAACTCTTGTAAATATTTTTCATTATCTTGGAATACATTTTTGCTCTCACTCCACTAAGATTTTCCAAGCCTTTATTTTTTCTCTCTGGTTTCCTTTTAGCAATAGGTTATTTGCATGCAGGTGGTCTTGGTGTTCTGTGAAGTTGGATTTCTCAACTTCTACACTCAACAAATTTGATCATATTTGTGCAAGACTACAATTATTCTTGCACATTTGTTCACAACAGTTTCAAAGAAATCAGTCCAGGCCACATAAGAAGCTGGGATTGTAACAATGATGTGGGACTCTCTGTCAAAGACATCCATAGTTTGAATTGTATGCTGCAAATTTTTAAACAAACATTAAATATAGAAATAATCAAAATAGAAGGATAGATAATTTGCGATAAAAAAATTAGAAATCAATAATGTTTACTAATACATACCATGACACAATTAGTGAAGACACTTAGAATAAGATATTAGTTGACTTAGTGTGATGAAATGTTAGCAAAATCATTTTAAACACCATAAGAAATTAAAAAAAACAATGAGTTTATCATGTTGCATTGATAATTTGGAACTTTACATGTTGGTTATGTTAGGAAGAGTCCCAAGAGATAACTGAGAGGGGGGGGGGGGGGGGGCGGGCAGAGGGCGGGGTGAATCAGTTATCTACAAGATTCAATTCTTTATCCAATTAAGTATACTTAAACATAAAGCATAAACACAATGAAATAACACATGCACACAACACCAATATTTTGGTTATGGGGAAACTCAAATAGATAAAAACCCCGGTGGGACTTGATACCCACTAATATTCTGTACTAGTGTATAGTGATCCTTGTTAGAAGATCATTTACCCTGTTAGGAGTAGCTTTACAATATATTAAGTACAGTAGACCTGGTCAAGGGTTGGACCCTGTTAGGATTCTTTTACAATTGTCCCTATTAGGGGAGAGGACGCACTGTCCGAGAGCTCACTGCTCAAATGGGTGAAGGCTACAACCTTTTGAATAACAGATACACACTATATCTGGATCTTGGTGAACTGCGCTTTGAATTGCTGTCTGGATCAGTTCCAATGAATAGCACAAATACTTTACTTGGTCACATAGGCCTTCTTCTAATGGCTCAAGACATCACACACTCTGCTTTGTTGTGCTTAATCAACCATGAACCACACTCAAGCAATCACAAATGATTGCCTATAAATATCTTTCCTCCAAATGATATAATCAAGTTGGCCTCTTAGAACCACCTTGAAATGATATTGAAGAAACCATAACAGACTCCAATAAACATTCTGTCAGCTCTACTATGCACGCAACTCATTCTGGGACCTGTCTAATAAAATAATTGTAGATGCATGCTACACACTGTCGGCTCTACCAAAACAACTAGAAATTTCTATGTAAGCTGAATTAACTCATGCACTCTTAATCAAACATCAATAACACTTCTCCAAGCTTAAATCCAAGGGCGCATACCCTCAAGATAGGCGCAACTCAAGATCAATAAAATCTCTGTCGGCTCCTCTGAACAAACATTGGAAACTGCTACTAGCGAATAACAACTGCATAACTTTACTTGCGTTCAGCATCAGATTATGTGTCCATAACTAAAACATCAATAACATGTCTTCAACATATATCCAAGCGCACAAGGCTCCATGATAACTGCACAGACAACCATACACAGAACACTATCTATCACTCTGTCAGGAACACTGCTGACACCAACTGCTATATAACTGTTTGTACTAATAGTTAACCTCTGTGCCCATGATATCATGTCCATGCTACATATACTGAAAGCTTACTACATAAGACTTCCACGCATGCTACTTTCCTTATGTTGTCATCAATGACAAACATACAGTCAGTACTGACCTGCTGGAAAATCTCCAACAATCTCCCCCTTTGGCATTGATGGCAACATGTGGAATGAAAAACCACTACCAACCCAAATGAACATTTCTTTTATAACATTCTCCATTTTCTCTTCAAAACTCCATCAAAGATGAATCCTCCATTTGCTGCAATATTTTCTAATATTCTCCATTTCCTCAACTGTACTACTGTCATAACTGAATGTTGCTCCCCCTTAGTATATTACTCCTCTTTTTACTTTTGTTTTTCATGACTCTATATATACTCCCCCTTTGACATCACTAGAAAAGGGCACCATTCACTTTAAGCACTGGTACTACTCCTGAGGTAGAGTAGTCAACCTTCCACCAGTCCTGAAGGACTGATGCCTTTCCTTCTTCTAAGCAGAATCAGGGAAGGGAATTACTCCCA
Organism: Chamaecyparis obtusa; assembly: GCA_027943335.1. Lineage (NCBI taxonomy): Eukaryota > Viridiplantae > Streptophyta > Pinopsida > Cupressales > Cupressaceae > Chamaecyparis > Chamaecyparis obtusa. Next base: position 804,576 of record BSBK01004514.1, read on the forward strand.
ACTTCTCCTTGAGATACTCAAAAGTATCCTTAGGCAAGGGCTTTATGAATATATCTGCCAACTAATCTTTAGTACTCACATAGTCCAACTTGACTTCTTTCTCTGCCACTTTCTCTCTTAGGAAGTGATACTTGATCTCAATGTGTTTTGTCTTTGCATGCATCACAAGGTTCTTTGACATATTGATAGTGCTAGTGTTATCACAGTAAATAACAATAGAATAATCAATCTGAATTTCAAAATCTACAAGATTAAATTCTTTATCCAATTAAGTATACTTAAACATAAAATATAAACACAATGAAAGAACACATGAACACAACACCAATATTTTGGTTACGAGGAAATCCAAATAGGTAAAAACCCCAGTGGGACTTGATACCCACTAACATTATGTACTAGTGTATAGTGATCGTTGTTAGAAGATCCTTTACCTTGTTAGGAGTAGCTTTACAATATATTAAGTATAGTAGCTTTACCCTGTTAGGAGTCTTTTACAATTGTAGCTATTAGGGGAGAGGACGCACTGTCCGAAAGCTCATTGCTCAAATGGGTGAAAGCTACAACCTTCTGAATAATAGACACACACTATATTTAGATCTTGGTGAACTACGCTTTGACCTGCTATCTGGATCAGTTCCAATGAATAACACAAGTACTTTACTTGGTCACATAGACCTTCTTCTCATGGCTCAGCACTTTGCACACTCTGCTTTGTTGTGCTTAATCAACCATGAACCACACTGAAGCAATCATAAATGATTTCCTATAAATATCTTTCCTCCAAATGATATAATCAAGTCAGCCTGTTAGAACCACCTTGAAATCATATTGAAGAAACCATAACAGACTCCAATAAATATTATGTCAACTCTACAATGCACACAACTCATTTTGGGACCTGTCTAATAAAATAATTGTAGACGCATGCTACACACTATCGGCTCTACCAAAACAACTGGAACTTTTTATGTAAGCTGAATTAACTCATGCACTCTTAACCGAACATCAATAACACTTCTCCAAGCTTAACTCCAAGGGCACATACCCTCAAGATAGGCGCAACTCAAGAACCAATAAAATCTTTGTCGACTCTTCTGAACAAACACAGGAAATTGCTACTGGAGAATAACGACTGCATAACTTTACTTGCATTCATCATCAAACTATGCGTCCATAACTGAAACATCAATAACATGTCTTCAACATATATCCAAGCGCGCAAGGCTCCATGATAACTGTATGAACAACCATACACATAACACTATTTGTTACTCTATTAGGAACACTGTTGACACCAGCTATTATATAACTATCTGTACTAATAGTTAACCTCTACGCCCATGATATCATGTCCATGCTACATATATTGAAGGCTTACTGCATAAGACTTCCACACATGCTACTTTCCATATGTTGTCATCAATGACATACATACAGTCAATACTGGCCTGCTGGCAAATCTCCAACAATCTCCCCCTTTGGCATTGATGGAAACATGTGGAATGAAAAACCACCACCAATGCAAATGAACATTTCTTTTATAACATTCTCCATTTCCTCTTCAAAACTCCCCCAAAGATGAATCCTCCATTTGCTGCAATATTTTCTAATATTCTCCATTTCCTCAACTGTATTGTTGTCATAACTGAATGCTGCTCCCCCTTAGTATATTACTCCTCTTTTTACTTTTGTTTTTTATGACTCTATATATACTCCCCCTTTGACATCAATGGCAAAGGGCGCCATTCATTTTCAGCATCGATACTACTCCTAAGGCAGAGTAGTCAACCTTCCACCAGTCCCGAAGGACTGATGCCTTTCCTTCTTCTAAGCAGAATCAGGGAAGGGAATTACTCCCAACTTCTCCCTGAGATACTCAAAAGTATCCTTAGGCAAGGGATTTGTGAATATATCTGCCAATTGATCTTTAGTACTCACATAGTCCAACTTGACTTCTTTCTCCGCCACTTTCTCTCTTAGGAAGTGATACTTAATCTCAATGTGTTTTGTCTTTGCATGCATCACAAGGTTCTTTGACATATTGATAGTGCTAGTGTTATCACAGTGAATAACAATAGGATAATCAATCTGAATTCCAAAATCTTTTATCATCTACTTGATCCAAACAATTGTAGAAAAATTCAAGGCTACTGCAACATACTCCGTTTCTACTGTTGACTAAGAAATACAATTTTGTTTCTTGCTTGTCCAAGTGACAAGTCTATTGCCAAGAAACGCTGCTCTTCTTGAAGTACTATTTCTGTCATCAACACATCCTGCCCAATTTGCATCAGTGTACACATGAAGCTCAACATTTTCTGAGTTAGGATACCATAGACCATAATCTATAGTGCCTTGCAAGTATCTGAATATTCTCTTTACTGCTACGAGGTGACTTTGTTTAGGTTCTTCAGCAAATCTTCCAACTATGCCAATTGCATTAGAAATATCAGGTCTAGTCTGAGTAAGATATATGAGTTTACCAATCATAGACTTATACAATGTTATATCTATCACTGGTGAGTCATCTTCTTTAGTAAGCTTGCATCCAGTGATCATAGGGGTTCCTATTGGCTTGCAATCATCCATCTTGAATTTCTTCAGTATCTCTTTCACATACTTTGACTGATTAATAAAAAAAAAATTTCTGTCTGCTGCACATTTAGTCCCAAAAAGTATTTGATAGGACCAATCATACTCATCTCAAACTCATTCTGCATTTCTTTGGCAAATTCAGCACAGAGCTTTTCATTACCTCCAAAGATAATGTCATCAACAAATATAGCTATAAGTAACAAACCTTCAGATGTCTCTCTAATGAATAAATTACAATCTGTTGCTCCTTTCTTGAATCTAATCTTTGTTAAGTATCCATCTAGTCTCTCATACCATGCTCTAGGGGCTTGCTTAAGTCCATAGAGGGTCTTCTTCAATCTGCATACCATATCAGGTCTGTCTAATAAGGTGAATCCTTTTGGCTGCTCAATGTATACTTCTTCTTTTAAGTCTCCATTTAGGAATGCTGACTTGACATCCATCTAATAAACTTTGAAGTTTTTTACTATAGCATAGGCTAGAAACAACTTAATAGCTTCTAATCGGCTCACAGGTGCAAATGTGTCTAAATAATCAATGCCTTCTTTTTGTGCATATCCCTTATATACTAATATTGCTTTATTTCTTATTACTATACCATCTTCATTCATCTTGTTTCTAAATATCCACTTTGTTCCAATCACATTCTTATCACTAGGTCTTGGGACCAGTTCCCAAGTGTCATTCTTAATGATCTGATCAAGTTCTTCTTTCATAGCATCATGCCAATCTGAATCATTACAAGCATCTTCAACACTTAAAGGTTCAATCTGAGATAGTAAACATACCGCTTCATTGCTAGCTGTGTTCTTTGCTTGTGATCTTGTTAAGAATTTTCCGCTCTGATCTCCAATGATGTTTGCCTTGAAATGATTTCTTGATGTAAACTTTGGAACTTTAGGTGATGTTGACTCATCAGCCTTAGGAGTGTTTTATTCACTTGTCTCAGGGTCATTGAATAACACATCAATACTTTCAAAAATTTCCTCAATGACTGTCTCACTAGTGGAGGGTCTAGGTTCTTCTTCAATCATGGGTGAGTAATCATGATATCTTTCTTAAATCATAAACTTTTCATCAATCTTTACATGAGCACTTTTAATGATCTTTTTCAATCTTAAATTGAAACATCTATAAGCTTTACTTTTAGTAGAGTAACCAAGAAAAATACCTTCATAACTTCTTGCATCAAAATTTCCTACTACTTCATCCCTCTTGATGTAGCACCTGCTTCCAAAGATTTTAAAGTATTTAACTGTGGGAACATTACCAAACCATAGCTCATAAGGTGTTTTGTCAGCACCTGGCCTCAATTGAATTCTATTGATGGTATAAACTGTTGTATTGACCGCATCTCTCCAATAGATGTGTGCAACTTTTCCTTCTATCATAATGGTGTGCGTTGTATCAAGAATGATCCTATTCCTTCTTTCTGCAATTCCATTCTGCTGAGGGGTTCTAGGTGCACTTAACTGTCTCCTTATGCCATGTTCTTCGTAGTACTCATAGAATCTGTTAGAGGTGAATTCTCCTCCTCTATCTAATCTCAAATATTTTATCTTTAGTCCAAATTCATTCTCAACCTTAGCTTTGAATATTTTAAACTTCTCAAAAGCTTCTAACTTATCTTTTAAGAATGCAACCCACATCATCCTAGTATAATCATCAACAAACAAAATGAAATACCTTTCACCATAGTATGATCTTGTTTGAGTTGGACCAAATAGGTCTATATGAATCAGATCTAACTTGTTCTCTATTGAATTCTGCTTGCTTCTGAATGAATTTCTCACATGCTTCCCCATCACACATTCCCTGCATATAGTATCAACTGGCTTTGCTATGCTAGGTAGATCTCTTACTGCCTTAACATTTCTTATCTTTACTATGTTATCAAAATTGATATGATAGTATTTTATGCCATAACCAACTGTCATCAACTTTAGCAACAAAACAACTTGCTTCTGAATTGAGTTGAAAAACATTAGCTCTTGTCTTTGTGCCTGATGGAATCATAACACCATCCTTTTTGTTAATGATGCATTTGTCATCTTTGAACTCCAACTGATAGCCTTTTCCAAGTAACTGTCCAACACTAAGAAGGTTATGTTTCAAACCATCAACATAAAGAACATCATCAGTACTATTCTTTTCATCCAAGGTGATGGCTCCTCTACCAACTATTGGTTTAGGAGTGTTGTCTCCAAATCTGACCATACCTCCATTGTATTTGTCCAAATGAACAAACCTGCCTTTGTCACCTGTCATGTGATGTGAACATCCACTGTCTATAATCCAGTCTATCCTTATGTCAGCTTGTGAAATCAATGCTAGCTCTTGATTTTCTTTCTTATCTTCATGACCTGTCTTGTTATTCATTTTGTCTACAACAACAATGAATCCAATTTCTTCTTCACTAGATTCTTCATCTGAAACTCCATCTCCAGCATAGTAGCATTCCTTAGAATACTTAGGCTTGTAATCCTTCTTGAACTTTCTAGCTCTAGTGGGACACTTAGATGCAAAATGACTGATCTTATTACATGAAAATCACTTAAATGGTAATTGACCTTCATAGTTTCCTTTTCATTTCTTTTCTCTTTTGGAAATCATAGCAATAAAATCATTTAATATTTTCTCTTCATCATCATCATCAAAATTACCATAAGTATTTGTAGATTTCTTACCATGAACTGTTGCTTTTAAAGCTGTCTCACTCTTTGGTTCTATCTTCAATCTTGAAATATCAAAAAATGAGATTTTGCTGATCAAGGTCTCTCTCTTGAAATTTGATGTAAGCTACATGGTCTCATTAAGGATGTTGATCTCGCTTTCATATTCAAGAGTGAGGGTAGTCATTAACTTATCCATAATGTCCTCCTCTGAAATCTCTCCACCATTGTTCCTGATTCCAACAACTGCTTCATTAATCCTCTGATTGTAAGCTCTGATATTTTCTTCAAGCAGAATCTCTAATGCATTGTATCTTTTCTTCCATGTCTTTCTGCGCACATCCTTTTCTTGTTTGTCTCCTTCAAATATGTCTTCTAGGTGCTTCCATATTTTGTGGGTTGTATCTGTCTTTTTTACTTCTGAAAATTCACCATTAGATAGGGCACTGATAAGGGCTTCTTTAGCAATAGTATTCTAATGAAACAATTCCTTTTTTGCATCAGTAGCATAATCTTTTGCAAGGTCTTCTAAGGTAGGAATCTTGGCTACTTTGATAGTTACATTAAAAACTTTAAAAGCAATGCACTACAAATGAGTCACCATCTTGTTCTTCCAATCAAGATAATTCTCTCCATCAAACTTAGGACTCTCTTTCCTGAAGTAAACCATCTGATCAACCTCAAGCTGTTAAAATTTCTCTCCGAGGCACTTAGCTCTGATACCAATTGTTAGGAATGGTCCCAAGAGATAACTAAGAGGGAGGGGGGGGGGTGAATCAGTTATCTACAAGGTTCAATTCTTTATTCAATTAAATATACTTAAACATAAAGCATAAACACAATGAAAGAACACATGAACACAACACCAATATTTTAGTTACGGGGAAACCCAAATAGGTAAAAACCCCAGTAGGATTTGATACCCACTAATATTCTGTATTAGTGTATAGTGATCCTTGTTAGAAGATCCTTTATCTTGTTAGGAGTAGCTTTACAATATATTAAGCATAATAGACCTGGTCAAGGGTCGGACCTTGTTAGGAGTCTTTTACAATTGTCCCTATTAGGGGAGAGGACACACTATCCAAGAGCTCATTGCTCAAATGGGCAAAGGCTACAACCTTCTGAATAATAGATACACACTATATCTAGATCTTGGTGAACTGCTTTGACCTGCTATCTGGATTAGTTCCAATGAATAGCACAAGTACTTTACTTGGTCACATAGACCTTCTTCTCATGGCTGAACACTTTGCACACTCTGCTCTGCTGTGCTTAATCAACCATGAACCACACTCAAGCAATCACAAATGACTGCCTATAAATATATTTCCTCCAAATGATATAATCAAGTCGGCCTATTAGAACCACCTTGAAATCATATTGAAGAAACCATAACAGACTCCAATAAACATTCTGTCAGCTCTACTATGCACACAACTCATTTTGGGACCTGTCTAATAAAATAATTGTAGACGCACGCTACACACTATCGGATCTACCAAAACAACTGGAACTTTCTCTGTAAGCTGAATTAACTCATGCACTCTTAACCGAATATCAATAACAGTTCTCCAAGCTTAACTCCAAGGGCGCATACCCTCAAGATAGGCGCAACTCAAGAAACAATAAAATTTATGTTGGCTCTTCTAAACAAACATAGGAAACTGGTACTGACGAATAGCGACTGCATAACTTTACTTGCATTCATCATCAGACTGTGCATCCATAACTAAAACATCAATAACATGTCTTCAACATATATTCAAGTGTGCAAGGCTCCATGATAACTGTATGGACAACCCTATACAGAACACTGTCTGTTACTCTGTCAGGAACACTGCTGACACCGACTGCTATATAACTATCTGGACTAATAGTTAACCTCTGCACCCATGATATCATGCTGATATCATGTCCATGCTACATATACCGAAAGCTTACTATATAAGACTTCCACGCATGCTACTTTCCACATGTTTTCATCAATGACAAACATACAGTCAGTATTGGCCTGCTGGAAAAAGAGAAACTTCACATAGATAATACCACTCTTTCATGGGAACTATTCCTAGATCTCTTTTGAGCCAAATTTCTTTCTGACCACTAGAGATGGGAAAGAGCCAAAGAGTTTTACAACTTAAGGCAGCTAACTATGTTAGTTGATGACTATGAGCAAAAGTTCTTTGAACTCAAGCCATACTCAGGATATAAGGATGATGAACCCATGCTGACTCAACACTTCCTTAGAGGACTCAATGGTCGCTTGGCCGACAACGTATGAATGTTTGAACCTCAGACAGTTAATGATGCAGCCATCAAGGCTCGTCTTGTGGAAAAAAATGTAGCCTTGGGGTTAGGAGGTCAGATAGGTGTCAAAGGGGGTAATGCCTTTTAGGCCAGGTCAGGTTATAAAGGGAATCTATCCCAAGGAACACCTGGACCTAAAAACTAACCTCTTAAAGGAAGAAAGAATCATCAGAAAAGAAAATTTTAAAACAAAGACAACAACAACTACTACAATATAGATGGGGGTTCTCAACCACAATATTCATGCAACTGGAAGCATGCTAAGCAATTTTTGAACCCTCAACCAACTCAGAGTATGCCTCAAAATTCTAGTTGGGGAAGTTATCATCAATCTAGTGCACCCTCACCAGGGATGAATTTTGTTGGGAATACAAGATGTTACTCTTGTGGTCAACATGGTCACATTGTAGTTAACTTTCCTCAAAAATCTACCCCAGCAGCTAGCTATAGAAAGGCTGCTTCAGAACCCACTGTAGGTGATGTAAGAAGATCTCACTGAGCATTTTCCACTCTAGGCCATAGGCAGGCTGAACATCAGGGAGCAGTCATTGAAACCCTAGGAAGTGGACGGGCAGTTGACTTTAGAGCTGGTACATATTTTGCAGTAGCGGACATTGACCCTCAGGGGTCACACCATAGATCAGGCAAGGGTCCAATGGGACCCCAATGATGATTCCTCTACTACATGGGAGGATATTGCTAGACTTAGAGATGCTTATCCATATCTATTTGTAGGCTTCTAGGAGTAAGCCTAACTCTAGGGGGGGAGGATGTAATACTCTCTCCTATGGTGATACTTGGACTTTCTGATTTGGACATTTTATTATGATGGTTAGAACTATATATTTACATTTATGTTTTATGGATGATGATATGTTTATCATATGATTGATAGGCTCATTTATGGTTATCATTTATATATTTATGAAATTAGAAAACCATCTATCTTTATGTGTTTTATGGAACTAACCCAAGGATTTGAATCTAACCATTATCATGATATTTTATGTTTCATGGATATGTGTCTGATGTGTTTTCATGACTTAGGATGAAGTTGTAGTTACTCACTTAGTTGAGGTCCACACGATGTATCGATCCTGGTCATCTATTTTCATATATCTAATTTGTATGTATATCCATATGTATACATGTATCTCATCTTGGTGATGCAGGATTGCAGGGACCGGGTATCGTCTCCACCTGGCTTCACAGGTATGAGCGATCCCTCAAAATCTTCGATCATTTTTGTTGTTACGGAGTTATCACCAAGGTTCCATGAGAAGGAACTCTACCTCTGACCCTCTTATCCTTAGGTGGGGAGTTCCTAAGTCAGTCCCTTGTGTGGATGATGTATCTCTATGTCCTCTCAGTTTTTTGGTTTTGTGGATCTTGTAGATGGTTTCTTTCATTTGCATTCATTGAGAATGAGGTTTCGAGTATGGTAGCTCTAATTGTCTTTATGGTATGTTTAATTTTTATTAGTAGATTACTGATGTGAATTATTGTTCATATGAGGGTATGATTTAGTAAGTTATCTTTGTTAGTAGTTGCTTATATGTACTAGTGTATCTTGTTAGGAATGGGTTAGTATGTGATTAAATCATGTGTTTTTAATATCAATAATAATAAAAAATTTATGGTATTAATAATGTTTTAATAATAGTGGTAAATTCTAACTTATGTTAGTAGTTACCTAATATATATGTATCTCTATTGTATTTTGTAAAGAATATGGATTAGTGTATAAATAAATAATATGTTTCATAATATTTAAATAATTGTAATATTAATAATATTGTGCCTTACTTATGGTATATGTACACATAAACTTATGGGTGCACACATATGCCTATGAATACATATATATAAACATATATTATTGTTAATTGATTGTGTGAAAGAAATTATTATTATATAATAATAAAACTATGCTACTTTCTTTAATGGAAATGTGTTTGGTAAATTCTTTTACCCTAGTTATTAGTAAATTATTCCTAAAAATAATATTTCCACCCTTAAATTTAGGAGACATAGAATTATAATTCTATTAAATAATATTTATTTATCCCTTCACGAGAATGGTTATGCAAACCCTATTATTAACGAATAATTGATGGATAGTTGGGATGGTTGCATCAGTTGGATTAACCATGCAACCACTCCCTCCAATCTATATAAAGGAGAGATTTCCTGTGTGTGAGGGAGTTGGCAAGAAGATGGATCTCTGAGAAAAGTGGATAGGATAGTTTGTTTTAGAGGCATGTTGGATAGGAGTTGATTCGAGAAGAAATGATAATAAGATGAGTACTATACTTGTAGGAAAATTATATTTGTGAGGAGAGGATTCATTATTCTCTGAGATTGGCATTTGGTTGTTTTGGGTAGAGGCTGGAGATTGAACCCAGAAGGACTTAAAGGAGTGTTGGAAGAGATTGAGAGGATTGGATCCTTCTTCATCAAACTGAATCTCCGCAGCACTCCAGGTTGGAATCCATCCTGAGAGTTAACTCTCCTTTGTGATATGAAATGATGAAAGTCTAGTTGAATGTTTCTCTGTATATTTGTTGTTGATATAGATTGCAGAATGTTTATGTTATATATCATTCTGCCTGTATTAGTGATTTGGAGAGTAGGATCATGTTTAAATGAAATTATTTCCTATATTGTATGTATATGAATATTTCTGCATTTGTAAGAGTCTGTAGACTCCTCAGTATTCTCCTTGTATCTCCTTTCTTATCCAGAATGTCCACGAGTGCTTCCAGGCTTTAGAACTTCTATTTCAACCCTACTATTCCATATCTATTTTTACACCACCTTTCTTCATCTAGATCTAGGACAGATTTGTGGGATAGATAGGATGGGTTGATGGCCGTTTCCAAAGGGAAACTGGGAAATATCAAATGGGTCATGCCCATATTAGGAAACCATAGTCCCCATAATGCCTAGTTTTACCCGCAAGTCAGAGCTGATAGTCATTTTTTTGTAGTTTTTGGCAATCGGTACAAACATGTAGTTAGTGTCAACTGAGGAAGATAGTTAGTGTCAATCGAGAAAGTATATGTCGAGTGATGTTAGTGTCAAATGAGGAAGATAGTTAGTGTCAACCAAGTAGGTATATGCCGAGTGATGTTAGTGTCAACCGAGGAAGACAGTTAGTGTCACCGAGCAAGTATATGCCAAGTGATGTTAGTGTCAACCGAGCAATTAGTGTCAACCGAGGAAGATAGGATTTAGGATTTATACAAATATAACATTTAAGTATAAGTTATATTTGTATAAAGAAATTAGATGCCTTCCAAGATGTTTGAGATAGGTTTTCGCTTCATAGGAGTTAAGATGCAACTTCTAGATTTTGGAGATTTTAAAAATATCAGACTTAGTTAAATTTCAGGCACTGGAGGTTTTATGGAGCATTATGTTTTGCCATATGGAATTTTGTGTAAACTTTATATATGTTCATTTATTTTTTGATGGAGGTTATATGGTGCATTTAGATGCTTTAATAGGGTTAGGATGTGTGTAGGAAGTAGGATTAGGGTTTAGGATTGTCTGGAGGAACAAGACTATCCTAGGCCTCCCTAAACACTCCTAATTTTCCTAAACATCCTTAAAATCTCCTATTTTTTTCTATTCTTTGATGCAAGTTCTCAAATGTGTTTATGATGTATTTTACTTCATGTATGATGTGTATGTGATGTTTGGTTTAAGGGTAGAAAACCTAAGAACACTAAGTGAGTGGCTCTCAATGCGGGGTCGGGGCTCTAAGTGGCTAGTACCAAGATAACCAACTGAAGAGTTGTTTTAACAAGTGATAATTTAATTAAAACTTATGGGAATGGGTTCAAACACTAAAAATATTAACGTATGCCTCGCCCATGCCATTAGTGCAAGTAAAGGCTATCGATGGGAGTGGGAGAAGGTACCTATACGTAGGTACGATCGAATGGTGCTTGTCTGTACGAAAGGCATTTGATCTCGCATGTGCCTACTTGGGGGTCGGGGCCTAGAGTGGCTACTACTAGAACAAACCAAGGGGGGAGGGCTATGCGATGACACTCACTTAGCTTGTTGCTTAAAGTTTCTACCAAGCCTTAGAACCTTTGGGAAAAGATTTATACTCTGATCTTCTTTTCATTTGCTATTTGGGAAAGGTTACCCAACCCTAGGTATGGCCTAGCTATTCCTTCTTTGTGGACCTTGGTGTTTATCTCCTAGCACGGGGGAGTGGGCCTTTTGGTATCCACGTGGTTGGGTGGTAAATATTTTTATCAAGGTATCTTTTGCGGATGCAGTGCTTATGATTCATGCTTGCTTATGTTCCAGTTTTTGAAGAATGAAGACTTGTATTTATCTTTCATGATGTAAAATCATTGTTACCTCCCAAGAGGAGATGAATGTAATGTAATCATTAATGTATTTCAAAATGATGTATTTGGAATGGGTAGACTTAGGAAAAAGGAAAAGGGAGAGCATGAACTTTATGCATATGATGTATGTTGAAAAAGAAAGGATTTTGTAACATTTCAAGTAAAGTAGTATGCTTCTCATTATTGCTAATTGAGGGAAAAGCTAGTGAAACAAATGTAATAATTGTAATGTTTCAAATGTTTAAATGATTCTATTATTAATGCTTTAAGTGTTATATTTCTCATAAAGGATACTTAGGAATATAGATGGATTTTAATGAAAAATTGAAATGAAAGAACTTTGTATTCCTTTAATAAAGAATCTACAAATGTTGTGATGTAGTTTGGTTAAGAAGTAAACCATGTTGCTAGTACACTAAATGGACTTAAATGAATTATGCATTAAATTTAAGGGAACCTTGGAGGAATCTAAGTTAACTATGTTTTTTTAATGTACTTTTAAAAGTTTCAAAATTTTTCATAAATCATTACTTAGGTTTTCTTTTACAAAGAGAATATTCGTTCTCTTCCCCGGTTCCCTTGTAGGGCATGACACAAACACCATCCATCCACACTAAGCCCCAACCTATTCTTATTTTGATGCCCCTACCTATGCCCCACCTTCTCTTATGATGCGGGTAACCCTATGTAGGCACACATACATGTACACTAGTAGATCCTCTTCTCTCAGCCTCTACGGGAGATCGTTCTTCCTTTGATTACAATGCACTGGCGTGGTCATATCCTATATGACCCATGATTGTGATCATTTGATAAGATGCCTCTATGCGGCTAGTCATAACACCACTCCTATTGGTGTTGTTGGTAAGGGTTTGGTTGAAATAAGCTACGCTGCCTTGTTTCATCTCTGTTAGGTTTCATCTCGGTCTGAGAAACCCCGTAGGGCACTGTCTTTCATAATAACTCCACTTATTTCAATACGGCCCGAGCTCGCTGCTTAGGTAGGTCACTCCTTACTTGGGCTTCTAGTAGAAGCTTATCCCTTGGTACTGTCATAACCCCATTCTATCTCTTGGTATAATCAGTAATAAGCCCAGGTGTTTACAGTTATGACTAAGTAGTAGTGCACTTCCCTCTGGCTCTGCTACTGGGTCAAGGTAACTCGCCCTAACCTCTACAAGAAGCCTAGATTTTGGCTTTGACTTTGTAACTCGATCAACTAGTTCAAATTCTACTACAAGCTCACCAATAGCAGGCTTACCAATTCTAGCCCTTACCTCCTCCTACCCACCCTAATCGAGCCTCCCACTCACCCCCGCTTATAGAATGGTAGGGGGCCTCACCTTCCTTCCTTCCTAGGGGTGAGTGCTTTTGTCCTTGGGATGGGATGGTCACTTTATAGATAGATAAATTATGGTAAGGTAAGCTAAGGCAAGTGACTATCATCCAATGGATCTAATAGTTTAAGTTCTATATTTAGATCAAGAGCTAGCAGCTAGAGACTGAGTTGACCGAGTCACCCTTTAGAATAGTAGGATAGTTTGAAAGTAAGTTTATCCCGATCCAATTTCCCTACAATTCTATGGGGCCCCATACTATACTATTTTTACTCTCCAATTCTATTGTAAGGGAAACTATAATTAGGGTAGGGCGCACCCAGAGCAAGTGGAGCTTTCCTTAAAACCCATTGGAGTGGATGGACCAATTTCCCCTTTCCCCTTTCAATAGTAGGGGTAGGGCCCTGACAAATATTAGGTCCAGATAAAACACCATCAAAGGCATAGGCATGAACATAAGCATTTGACCCAGAGCTTCTAGCACCAGATCATGTCATTAGATCAAGTAGTAGTTACATCAATTGAAGATCCATAGCGATAAGTCCCACCAGTGGTAGGGAAACAAGAACTGGGGGTTCTACCAACTAAAAAACATATACCTCCCCTTTAGAATAGTAGGGGAATCCATGTCAAGCACATTAATGATGCTTGCTAGAGTAGGAGCCCATAGAATGACAATATTAATTTTGAGGAACTGCTCAACAACATTACGTCCATGTTCTCTAACCTTACCTCCTGGATGGTCAAGTTCCTCCTACTGAGGGCATCAACAACCTTGTTTTCTAACCCCTTATGATTTATGGTGAAGGTAAATGCTTGAAGGTATTCCACCCACTTTATATGCCTATGACTTAGTTTCTCCTACCTGTTTAAGAAGCTCAAGGCATGGTTGTCAATATAGACAACAAATTCTTTTGGCAACAAGTAATGCCTCCATTTCCTTAAGGATTACACCATTACATACATCGCTAGGTCATATGTAGAATATTTTTGTTTAGCTTCATTAAGATTTCAACACTAAACAAGGATACTAGCTTTCCTTCTTGGCTCAAGACCCCACCTATGGCTCTATTGATGGCATCAAACTAAATGGTAAACACCTTGTTAAAGTCTGGTAAAACAAGTATAGGTTGTTCTGCAACCTTTCTCTTCAAGAACTCAAATGACCTACCAGCTTCATGGGTCCATATAAATTGACACTTTCTAACCCCTTTTATTGTGTCTATCATAGGAGTACATACATTGCTAAAGCCCCTAATAAACTTACTATAAAAACTTGCTAGACCATGGAAGATTTTTACCTCACTTTCATTCCTTGGGGTTGGCTAGTTTAGTATTTCCTCCACCTTTGATGGGTCCATCTTTAGATTTCCTTTTGAGATCACAAATCCTAGGAATATCAATTCCTCCTACAAGAAAATACACTAATCCAAGTTGATCCTCAACTTCTCCTCTTGTAGTCTCTTCAAGACATTCTCAACATGTGTTAGATGCTCATCTCTACTTTTACTAAAAATGAGAATTTCATCGAGATAAACAACAACAAAATGATTAATAAAGGGCTTGACCACTTTGTTCATGAGTCTCATGAATGTTCTTGGAGTATTTGAGAGGCCAAAGGACATCACCATCCACTCAAATTAGCCCTAATTAGTCTTGAATGCAGTTTTCCATTCATCTCCTCATTTGACCCTTATCTGGTAGTACCCACTCTTCAAGTCCATCTTGGAGTAGTACCTTTCCCATCCTAGGCAATCTATCAAGTCTTCCATTCTAGGCATGGGGAACCTGTACCTTATGGTGATCTTGTTTATGGCCCTGGAATTAGTACATAATCTCCATGTACCTTCCTTCTTTGGAGCCAATAGTGCTAGCACTGTCCAAGGGCTAATACTTGTTCTTATAAACCCTTTCTCTAGAAAATCTTCAACTTGTCTTTCCAACTCTTCATTATGATCTGGAGTCAGTTTGTATGTTTCTTTATTTGGTAGTGTAGAACCTGGTATGAAGTCAATGCAATGGATCACATCTTTGAATGGTGGTAGAGTCTCATTCTTACTGTCTACAATCACATCCTTGTACATACTCAATAGTTCTTGTATTTCCATGGGTCCTACACTCCTCAATGGTTCTATGTCCTGCACTTTCCTTTCTTCCACTTCCCTTCTAGGAAGCTTCACTACTATAGAAAAGCATGGAGTGCTCTTCTCCTTGAGGGTCTTCATGAAATCTTTCTCCCCAACAACTAGTACACTAGTACACTAGTCACTATATGTGTCTCCTTTTCATCATCAGGAAAAGGCCTCATGGTATACTCCATTCCACCCTTGGTGATCTTGTAAACATTCTTCTTTCCATCATGATTGGAGTTCACTTCATACTACCAAGGCCTCCCAGCAGCAGATGACATGCATCCATCTCTGTAACATCACACAAGATGTTGTATTGATAATCTCCTATTTGAAATTCCACATATACTTGTTCATTGGCCATAGCTTCTTGTTCCTTATTCAACCAAGATACTTTATAGGGATTAGGATGGGGTATTTTCTTTAATCCAAGTTTATTAACCATATCAATAGATGCAATATTATTAGTGGAGCCTAAATCAACTATCACCTTACATACTTTACCTTTCACCTTGTAGGATGTCCTGAATAGGGCCTTTCTTTGGGGTGGTTCCTTTCTTGCAGGGGTCTTCAATAAGGTCCTACTGAATATCAAAATCTCACCTTGTTTTGGATCTACATTTCCTCTTTTCCCTTATATGCTTTGTGTGTCCTCTTCTTGGGTCAGTTGTACCCTCCTTTCTCCACCTTGGTTATTTCTCCCTTGTTTCTCTGGACATCTTGAGGCTTGATGCCCCGCTTGGTTACAATTGAAACATCTCCCTGTGAAGACTCCTAAAATCCTACCCCCAAATATTCCTCTACCATTTCCTCTTCTACCCCTGAATCCACCTCTTTGACCGGATTCTCCTTCTTGTCCTCCCTGGTTACTAGATTCTCCTTGGAATCTATTTGAGGGACTACCACCATTATTGCTTCCTCTTCATCTATTGAAAGGACCACCTTTTCCTCCCATTTGTTGGTCACCTTTCCTTTTTGTTTCTCCTCTACCTTGAGTGCCAATTGAAAACATTTGTGCACTGAATCAGGGTTGAAAATGGTGATCTCATCACAAATGGAGTATTTTAGTCCACCCATATATCTAGCCACCTTTTGCTTCTTCGTTTCATCAATCTTGGCTCTAAGAGTGAGTTTTTGAAACTCCTTTGTGTAGGAATTCACATCAAGATCCTTTTGTCTTAACCCATGCAATTTATTATGCATCATTATATCATAGTCTTTAGGAACAAACTACTTCTTGATCTCCATTCTCATTCTTTTCCATGAAGTGATAGGGTTCTTCTCATTTTCAACCCTTTCATTCTGCAAGAAGTTTCACCAACTTAATGAAGTTCCCTTCATCTTTGATTTTTCTATTTTCACTCTTTGATGTTCCGGACTATCTTCACAATCAAAGTGGTTATCTAGGGCTTCTAACCATTCCATGCATTCATCTACATCCATATTTCCTGCAAACAAGGGTAGGTATGTCTTGGAGTCTTTTCTTCCTACCCTTTCAAGGGCCTCTATGAACAATATCTAGTCTTCAGGTACCAAACTACTTACTGATCTCCACTCTCATTCTTTTCCATGATGTGATAGGGTTCTTCTCATTTTCAACCCTTTCATTCTGCAAGAAGTTTCACCAACTTAATGAAGTTCCCTTCATCTTTGATTTTTCTATTTTCACTCTTTGATGTTCCAAAGTATCTTCACAATCAAAGTGGTTATCTAGGGCTTCTAACCATTCCATGCATTCATCTACATCCATCTTTCCTGCAAACAAGGGTAGGTATGTCTTCTTCTTCTTTTCTTTTTCTTCTTCTTCTTCTTCCTCCTCCTCCTCCTCCTCTTCTTCTTCTTCTTCTTCTTCATCTTCATCTTCTTCTTCTTCCTCCTCCTCTTCTTCCTCTTCCTCTTCCTCTTCCTCTTCCTCTTCCTCTTCTTCTTCTTCTTCTTCTTCTTCTTCTTCTAAAATTATAGCATCAAATTGATTGATATAATTATATTAATCTAATAGTCGATTATATATATATATATATATATATATATATATATATATATTAAGATCATTTGATATTTTTATATGTTACAATGTAGTTAATATTAACAATTGGTTATGAAGGGTCATGACCCTACACAGCATAAGCCACATATGGTCGTGGCTCTTCAAGACATGACTATTCAAGGATAGAAATGTATATTGATGGCTAGTGAAAAGATCAATCGTAATGGTAATCTATTTCAGTTCAACACTCATATATATTCTCTATAGGGAAATCTTAATTTCTCAACATGGTATCAGAGCCTAACCTATAAGACAATAAATTCACAAGAAATCAATGATAAATTGGTAGTGATATTGGTGAAAAAATTCCATATATGTTCTCAGTCTAAAGAAACGAGCATATTGGGATGACCAATCAGCAACAACAAAGATTACATTAAAATGAATTAATTTATATGGGGAAATTAACTGATGATAGCATCCAGGAATCCTAATTCAATAGAAAACACGTGCAGCAAGTTCATCAACAAATAGAACATCATGATCATTCTTTGGGAATAGTAGATGATATGTAAATCATAAGCAATCAAGCACATCTACTCAGCGAACAAGTAAGGATAAAACAATGGAGAGAAACCACTGAACATCACGAAGATAAAATAAAGTAGATCTTCTTGCATTTGAATTTGGCATTAATAAATGTCAAGACAAAGTTAATTCTATACCAAACTTTGAAAGGAAGATCATTTAAGATGAGTTATAGAGGGATGATAGGAAAATATATAAGATACATCATATTCTTGGTAAGACACGAGCCACATATTGGTGGGAGTGGTCAAACAATATTTGATACATAACAATGCAATATGTAAATAGGAACATACGGCAAAAAAAAAATGTATCGAAGGAAAAATATAAGTTCACACAGTGGAGTAGCGACAGTAATAAAGAGGAGATATAGAGGAAATTCTGAGAACATCTAACCCCTTTTGGCATGTGCGATTACCATTTGGAAACCTAAAGTAGAAATCACGTGGATAAAGGATTAAGATGACAATCACTGTATCAATCAAGTGTTCCAATCAAAAATCATTGAAGGAATCATAAGAGAAATATGAATCCCTGACTAGGATATACGGGTTGGAAACAAAATGGTTATATCGACAATAATCATCATCGATTCCCACATAATATATAATGGTTGGAATGAGAGTTGATGACAAGCCTGTACTAAGGACGACACAAGGGAAAGACATGATAGATATCCCTGACGTATATAATTGCATTCATAATGTAATTGTGGATAAAAGTAATGTTTGAAAATGATATGGAACATATTTGAAATTTGATTCTGGTGAATATCTAAATGATGGAGCATAAAAATCATATATTATGAACATAGGCATTACATGATAAAGATGTAACAACCAACATGCATTAAGACCCGTCATCATCATTAAAGGAAGATATCCAGCTGTTCGGATCAATTGTTGTTGTATGGTTAAGTGACAAACAAGGACATTGATTAAGGAAATTGATAACATACTATGAGTAATGAGAGAAGGCGGCGAATCAATATGACAATCGGTGAGAAATGGTCAAGATGTAGGAAAGAAAAAAATCATGAAGAAATGTGTGGATTACAGATTGAGTATAATGGTCTAAAGGATGAGGTTTCTACACAAGAACGATGAGGAATTTCAATGAAGAATATATATAGCTGATCGTCACCTTGGGTGAGTTTTGAATAAGGAATACACCATTAATAATGAGCTATGAGGTAATATAGCTAACCTCATATTGTGAAGAACAACAATTAGGATTTATCCATGGAACGATGCATTTCAAACTTATTATGAAAGACATCCAATATAGACAAGGGATACAATTTTGCAGATATAATGAGTCCTTGATAAAATCATTCCCATCATATAATATTTACTATTATCTTTTTACGAAGAAATCATTAAGCATGTGATTATATAATAGAGGCTAAATTCTTTGGAGAAGGAAGGAACCAAAGAACATTACATTTATGAATTATTGATAAAGGGGATAAATAAGAAAATAGTCTATCAATGGTGACCATAAATGGAACCTATCATAATGTATAACTAGTATTAATATAAAAGGATATAATTAATATTGTGGACAAGCTTGGTGTGACAGGCCAATGGTGCTGTAATATATTGAGGTGTAGGGAATGTCTCACGACAACTTCCAAGTGCAACCCAACTCTATTTTGAAATTTAAGGGAAAATTCAGTTAGTTCTATGATAGTTGAGCTTGTAAAATCAACTATCTAATAATGAGTCGACAATGAGAACACCTCGTCATTCTTAGATAGAGTAAAATATTAAGGGGAATTATGATGAGAGTTAATTCATGCATGATATTTCCTATATGGGTTCACATTACAAAAGGAAATATTTGAAATTTAAGATAAGTATTCCATGCTTTATTAATGCATATGAATTTTCAGTTTTTAATTCATTAAATAATAAATCTTCTATGCTTCTATCATTTGTATTTTTGTACAAGATAGTTTAGCTTTATAAACTACTTGTAATCTATCTCTGACACACTTTCAGGTCAAAAGCATATGAAATTCAGATTCAGAGAATGTCTGACATTTTCAAGAGGTCAAGAAGTTGATAAACTTGAGCTTCAGAGGGAGCATATGATTCAGTTAACTTGTGACAATCTCAATTGTATTGATTGAGAGGGAGTTCACTATTGAAGGTAAAACAATTTTGAGATTATATTAGTGGAAACTAGTGGACAAAATCGCTGATGAGATGATAATTAAAGCATTCCATACATCATGAGACTACAAATCATTGAGATAAACATCATACTAGAGGTCTTTATTATCTTCCCACAAGTCCAAGATGGAGTGTTAATGTTGTGGCCTTGGAAAAGATCAAAATGCATCTTATAGCTAGCCAATGTAACCTTATGACTATTCAGATTATTCATATAGGTTCTCTCAAGAAGGAAGGTATGAAGTGACATCCTATAG